>JAVCKV010312491.1:0-43246 GCA_032274145.1 Herpochondria borealis
ATTGTTTATATACGTTTGCTAATATAAAGTATCTCAGGTCTACCTGTTCTCTTTATACTAATACTCATGTATATAAAGTAGTATAAGAAGAATCCCCTATGTAGATCAGCTGAAGCTTGCTATGCCATATTAGTAGTATTAAGAATACAGGACATGTAAGCTTATTTTGGCTCCCGTAGCCGAAATGTTGATCTAAGATTTGTATATACCTACTCATACTATTTATGCAAATATATATATATTGGACGTATTTGCTGCGCGCTGGCAGTCTTGGAAATAGTCTCGCTATCATCTTTTCGGCGAACAGCTACCGACATTCATGTTTTTAGTCTTGATTGGACTCTCGCCGTTTACAAGATCCGTTGTCAATGGCCAATGCTTGATCGACTACGACGTAAGATACTTACTTGATAGTTCTACTTCTAGTTCTTGCTTCCTGAAAGAGTGATCGACAATAACATCATCATCCATCATGCCAGCGGGTGTAGGTCGACCGAAATCTGCGGCTGAACTGAAAGCGGAACAGCTCCGCGCTAAGATGGCTCAAATGGGTGTTGCAAAGAATATGGTGACCAACTCGCAACAAAACCAAAATCAAACCCAAAACCTGGGCGGCGCGTTGACAGGACGGAAAGAGCCATCACCCCCGTCCCGTGATCGTGTCTCAGCAGCAATTGCATTAGTGAGAGCAAGACAGGCAGCTCGAAATCGGCCGAAAACACCGACGCGTGCGCTGCCAACGTCCCCAAGGGTAAACAACAACAACAGCAACGGGAACGGGGGCGCCAGCGTTATGATGTTGCAATCGTCGAGATCCAGAGAGGCCAGAGATACTGTCAATACGTTCTCAGGAAATTTGAGGGCAAGCAACAAGTCCTCGCTCAGGTCGCCCTTAACGCCAAAGTCTCCAGAGTCGAATGCGTCTGATTCTAGTATGGATGTGTATACCGACTCCCAGCGGTTCTTTCCCCAGAACCAGAATGCAACCGACGCTGTGTCGCCGAAATCAACTTCCCCGACAGGAGCATTTTTTGTTAACGTTTTTGAATCTCGTGTAGAAGGAGGAACATCAAATGTGTCCATACCGGATTCTGCAACAGCAACCGACCAACACGTTGACCAGGAAAACTCTCCCGAGGACGTTTCTGACAAGGACACCTCGGGAGGAGAGAATGGGCCAATACTGCTTAAATCCGCCAGAGCACCGCCGCCACCACTTCCACAAACTTCAGCCGAGAGGTCTTTTGTCGCAGTGCAGTCAAATTCAAACGATTCTGACGATTGTTCCGTAGATCCTGACACTTTGACGGACGTGGGTCGTTTTATTGACGCCTTGCACAACAAGTCATCCCAACAGAACCATGGTTCAACAGTCCCTACGTCGAACGCCAAAGATCAAAACGTTCATCAACAGCTTCTTCCCTTCGTCTCTTCGGAGTCCACTGATGATAGCATTCCTGTGAGCGCGGAAACTTTACAGGGCATTGGTCACTATATAGATGCAATCGCGAAACCGAAGGACCAGTCACAGACGATCCCAGGCTCTGCATCTTCCTCTGATAGCGACAGTGTGCCAGTGGAGACGAAAGTGGGCATAGGAGCGTTTCTTGATTCGCTACACAAAAAGTCAAATACTCATGAGGAGACAAAACAGACAATGTACGTGTCAAGCAGTGAGGATAATTCGATGGACAGTCCTGAGATTTCAACTCCCGTGGCTCGCAATAAAATGCCTCACTTTGAAACGACTGAATCCAGTACCTCGGAGAACCAAGCATGCGACATTGACGCTTTTTACAACCTTAATAATTCTCTCCACGATAGCAACGAAACCCAAGATACCGATCAGCGCCTGTTGGACGATGTCCTCGCAAGCCACGAAAACGAAGTTGATTCCAGTCGCGAAGCAGAAATGGAACTGGATGATGTCCTTGCTGACCGTGTAAGAGCGGACGAGGACGAAAAAAGCATGGGAGCACGCACTCTGGACAGTCTCCTGGTTGGAGAGGATTTCCTCAAAGCAGATCTCTCGGATCCACTTGAGAACGATGCCACAGGTCGGTGGTCACAAGACTCTGGTGTCACGTATGTCAGTAAGGCCGAAACATCAGAAAGGGGCCCTCTCGACAGTGCGAGGTCGAACTCAGACCCATCCGACACTCCACTGTCAACAGAGGTACATTTGGTAGCTTCGGAACCAGGCAGTGACGCGATTGAGAGTAAAAGGTCAAAGGTTGACGCAATCGAGGATGAAACATCGGAAGGGGATATGATTGAGCTTGACCGGTCCGGATGCGATCCGATCGAGAGTGTGAACTCAGAACGCGATCCAGTCGAGAGCGTTAGCTCCGGATGCGATCCAATCGAGAGAGTGAGAAGCATCGCGGGTGAAACACAATCAGAAAAGGAAGATTTGGGCAGTGATAGCATCAGTGCTATCAATGCTGACGACGATGCGCTCGATGACGCTCTAGAGGCTGCCCTTGAAAAGGAAATCGCCGCAACAATGACAGACGAGGAGGATGACATCGACCAGGTAGGAGAACAAGAGATGGAAAACATAGAGGTCGTCGTGAAAGGCCATCAAGGCCGTCAATCCCACGTTGATGCGTCAGTTTTCGTAGAAGACTACCCACTGTCTTCTCACATTTCAACGAGCCAAGAAGAAGAAGAACTGATCCTAAAGGCCTTCAGCAAAATGGAGTCCGTAGACGAGGATGATAACATCCAAGAGTTTCTGGATAGGATGGATACGACCAAAGATGATGTGTTCTACTCTAAACTGACACCACCCGAGGGTGCAACGATAGAAGAGATAGAAAGGCTGAACACGCTTGTCAAGGTTGTTCAACGCAGTGGAAGTGAATCACTTGAGGCCGACGAAGATGAATTGTTGGAAAGTAACGCCACTCACACAGGTGGGAACGAAGTGGATGAGTCCGTGAATCAAACCAAGGTGCCCGACAAAGGTCCTTATGAATCAGACGAGGAAAAAAAGCTCGTAACCGTTCAGGAGAATGAAATCGATGCCTCGAGTAGTCCCGTTGCTGACAATGATCACAAAGAGTTTCCGAATAATCATCGAATGGAAGCCGAGGAAAGGAAAGTCCTACGGCAGACGGTGGAGGGAACCCCAACAATTCATGACGAAGGGACAGAGAACCTGGTGGTCTTATGTCAGGAGGAGCCTGTCAACCGCGATGATTCCGACAAGGCTGAAGAGAGCAGGAGCTCTATAGAGGGTGTCGAAGGTGGCACGATTGTGGACGTTGCGGTGAACCAGACGACTGATCAGACTGTTCCACTTGCTCGCAACCGAGACTCGGATGCTTTGGATGATACCCATGACCATAGTGAGCATACAGAGGATCATAGTGTGGCGTTGCTCTGCTCATCTTCTGCAGAAGAGTCGCGTGGTGCTATTCCGGCACCGAACAGTCTCGACACTGAAGATACCACTGCTATCAACGCGACTTTCTCCTCCACAACTGAGTCCAGTGTCGACGTGGACACGGATACTTTTAGTGATACCCATGACTCTGACGAGCATGCCGAGGGTCATCTTGTGACATTCCCCGCCTCTTCGGCGGAAGAACCTGCTGAAGATGCTCAAGCCCAGAACAATGCTGACCCAGAAAATGGCGCTGCTATCAACGGGACTTTCTCCTCTACAACTGAGTCCACTGTACCAACTGAGTCCACGGTCACTCAAGTCGAAACCGATCCAAATCAATCTGAATGCGAGGGGCCCGAATTGGAAGGGCTGGAAGAATTTTCTGACGACAACTCTTTCACACCAGTGCCCCCTGCCGACAGTGTTGGGGACGATGATTGCAGGAGCGAGATATTTGAGACAGATATGAGTTGTGGAAGCGATGTGGTGGCACGTGTGGAGCCCGTCATCCTAGAACCGGAGACGTGCGACGATGCCTCGACTGAGTCAAATGCTCTCGATGCAGAAGGCGGTGCACTTGTGAACGCCTTCCTCAGAGGCTCTGGCAGCAACATGGCCGCGGACGAGAGTATGAATATGCGAGGTAGCGGGAGCGGAAGTAGCGTCAAGCTCTTTGACGCTGACGATGATGACATTGAAGCTCTCATCGACCAAGCAGGATTGAAAGACAGTGGCTTTTTCACCAAGTTTTTCTGGGGAGCCTCAGAAGATGAAGAAAAGAGAGGGAAGACG
This sequence comes from Herpochondria borealis, assembly GCA_032274145.1. Lineage (NCBI taxonomy): Eukaryota > Rhodophyta > Florideophyceae > Ceramiales > Ceramiaceae > Herpochondria > Herpochondria borealis. The sequence goes on from JAVCKV010312491.1 coordinate 4,187, forward strand.
TTCCTCAAGCTGGCCATCCCTTATCTCACGAACGAAGCATTAGCCCCTTTAGTTTCAGAGGCCCAGATCAGAAGTGCAGCTTCGCGAGCTGGGATCCCTTCTGACCATATCGAGAGTATGCTTGAGCAAATTCCATGGTTTCGTGAAAGTACTTTGTCAATATCAGAAGCTCCGTCCACCGAGACTGTGGACATTTCGACAAAACTAGATTCGGAGAAATTTGATCGAATGGAAGACGTAGACCAATCCGAAAACATCTCTGCGTTCTTGAACCGAATGAACGCTCTCGAGAAAGGCGGGCATTTCGGAGAGTCACAAGAGTCCGACGAGACGGAAGAGGAGGAAGGGGTAGAGATCGACGTTGACCATGGATTCATAAATCGTCAGCTGGAATCTGTACTCAGCGACGAGGCCGCGTGGTGGCAGCACAACGACAAGAACTCTAAGAAGGACACTGGGAACGAGAACCGAAAGCGCGTGCAAAGTCCCGTCAGCGAGGACGAGCCTGAGCTCGACAGACTTTTGTCAAATACCACACAGAAGGAGGAGGCAGATACCGCGAGCCCCCGGTCGCGTTCGAGGTCTCCGAGAAAAGCAAGAATACCCAGATCAAAGAGTGGGGCTGAACGCCCACCCACTCCTGGTGGAGCGACCGCGAGATGGGCCAATCCACCCCCAATAGGTACTGCTCGTTCCTATGTCCTGCCGATTGAGGATGAGGCTCCTGATCTAGCTCACAGTCTCAGCTTAACAAGAGTTCCATCCATGTTCTCCGATGTGTTCGAGGAACGAGAAAGGTGGGTGATGCGTGCTAATCGAACCAAGACTTCAAAGTGGGCAAGCCCTTGGGACAGACGTTGGAGGAGCGGGGAGAGAAAGCCTAGCGTTTCCTTGACTGCAGCTGAAGCTGCTAGAGCACCACGTCTTGAAGGTGTCTCCGCAGTACAGAACTTGTCAAGGTGGACCTCTCGTCGAGACCAAAGTCTTCGGATGCCAGTGAAACAGCATTGGAGGCTGGCTTACAAGGAACGGACAAGGCATCATCCTGGATACTTTAATGTGGATGCGTATTCTCTCTACGAAGCCGCGGAGGCTGTTGGTGTCCCCCATCCGTACGACGAAGAACCGTGGGAGAGTCGACCTGTGAAGCAGCTCTTTCTCCACGAAAAGAGCATATCATTGTCAAGGAATTGGTTTGGTGACCTTTTGCGAAAGCGAGGAAACGATCGGTACCGCGAACCCGTTGCTCACCCTAAATCAATGGAGATGCCTATGGACAATCTTCCCGGAGAGGGCGAATGGACAGAAGAATGGTACACGACCTGGCAGCAGCGCCAAAATGAAGTTAAGAAGCGTCTTCAGAATGGAGAGAGCGAGTCATCTTCAGACAGTGAAGAGTCGGACGGAAGTGAAACATACACTGAAGGAGACGAGACGTCATACAGAGACGACGATGATACCTACACCTACGGGGACAGCGTATACTCCGAAAGCGCTCGCACGTCTAGAAGGTCAGAGTATACTCGCTACACTCGCTACGACGACGACGACGAATCATGGGAAGACCCACCCGAGTGTGGCACGTTCCAAAATGTCAAGCAAAAGATTGGGGAGCGCTTGAGTCTCGTCCACCCAAACCACTTAAGCTCTCTGCGGCAGAGTCGATGGCGAAGGAAGCATTTTCCGCGGGGAAGTTTTCCTTACAAATAGGCAATGGGTTACGAGAACACCACAAGCCTTCGGTTTGAGGTCAGATCATTGCTTGCGTTGCATACTGCTGTAGATCCACTCAGTTTCTTCGTCCACTTCGTGGAAACCAGCATCATTCGCTGGACAATTTCCATTGGGTGCAATTCGTGGCAACTCGGACAAGTGGGTTGTGTGGATTATGAGGCAAGAATTCATGACGTCAGATTATTAAAAAAAGAAAACAACATAGCAAGAGTATTATGTGTATTGTGCTGGCGTATTAGGATGAATGCACGACATTAGCAGAGAATGACGAGCTCAAGCTTCTATGGTACATACCTAGCCTCTCTGTTTGGCAGCTGAGTGGTTTCGCTGGCTATGAACCGCATAGATAGGCTATAAACATATCACGGTAGGATGTGAACCTTGTGGGCCCTTGACGTCAACAGTTTGTAAGCTGCACTATCGGCGAGACCTGTTTGCGTTGTTTGAATATCGTCATCTGTTACGCTTCATCAAGTCTTAGTCTACCAATACCAAAAGGCTACATCCTGTTCCAGGACTGTGGAGGTGTTGTTGGCGAGTTACAACTGTCTGTCAGTAGGATATTTCCTAGGTCCTGATGCCTAATTGCTTCCGCGTAAGCGAAGCTACGTGATCGGGGGTCCCGACCGGGCGAAGATCATGTTTCAAGGCGAGATTTTGGGGTGACTTCACTACACTCCACCAGATTTGGACAACTGAGTTCGCAAAATGTTGATCTTATAAGGTGTAACCGCGCAGACGAGGGTTGTGAATACAGAACATAATCTCTCTAGAGAAAGGTGCCACGTGATACGTTTGTAATGTCGTACGCTTTCGATTGATACAAATCGAGAGAGAATGCTCTCTAGAGCATGCCAGCACACGTACCGGTACATGTCGGTATCTTACTCGCAGGAATACCATCCAGCTCTTCTAGCTTGATCCAAATGAAAACCAAGACGATCCCGACGATGACGATTCCTCTGTATTTGACTCGGTCGAGAAAGTAGTCGCAGACGGGCTATCCATTGGTGGTGGTGATGGCGGTGCCGTTGCAGCAGGAGGGGCACTCCCTCCCATCATCCCCATCATGCTAAGCCCACCAGCGGTGGGAGGAGCAGTAGGATCTTGCCGCATAGAACGCTCATAGTCTTCCTGGGTCGGAACAGGGGGTGCCATCATCTTGGTGAACATGATTCCCATCCCCTCAATAAGTGCCAAAAGGACTCCTCCCACCAGAGCAGCGCTGGCCATAGCACGAGGACCAGCACGGGCAGCTAGAACACCACCAGTGGCAGCACCACTAACAATTGAATTCCACGGATCTTCCTGTAGAAAGTACAGTGAAGTACAACGTAGCTTGGTTTGAGAGACATGTCTTTGGCAGATACATGTATGCATAACATGTACATGTACATGTACATGTACATGCACCAACAAGTGATAACAAAAGAAAAGTAGATGAATATATATGTACACACCTTTTGGCGAATTGCAGTCAATGAACAGTCACAACAAGCAAAGAGACCACCCCACACAGCAAACTGTCCTCCCAGAACCGGGGCACGAGCTTGAACGGCACTCAGTGATCCTTGAAATCTAGAACCAGCAGGTGCCAGACGCGCCCCTTTTATGGAGTGCCAAATCCCTCCGCCAATTGCACCCATACAGAAGGCACCTCCTACATCATCAACAATCCTCCACGGACAGGGTTCTCTGTCGGCCATTCCATTTTGACGAGGCATTTTAGATCAAGGGTAGAGTAAAGTAGACTATTGGAACAATGAAACGGCCAACTGAAATTTCGTCTTTGCCTGTCGTGCACTTTTCAGAGTTTTGTTTTTGTGAGCTTGCGTGGTGGCAGTCTGGTGGTGGCTACGCCTCTTTCCAATTCTCCGTCTGTTTTCTGTCCCCCTATTTTCCAAGATGTACTAGCTGCATGCTACTGTCGACAATGTACAGTACAAAGTTCAAAACACAGCTTTTTGAATTCATCAGAAACAGCGGTAAAATACAGTACATGTATCATTGTACTTCGATTGATTCGCCTCATTCATCCACAAGACAAGAGACATCTTCATCTACTTATACCTTGCATCAACATTGAAGATGGCAAGGTACAAGCAAACAAAGCCTGGTGGTCCTCGACGCCAGTCCAGAGACAGCACTGGTAGTGGGCGTCCTGCCTCCCTGGCCGAAGCCGCACAGAGGGGGTTGCCAAGACCTGCACCAGCCAAAAGGCGAAAACGGAAATTTCGACCCGGTATGTTTTGAGTTTGAGTGTACGTGTACTCCGAGTACCAGGTCGATGTACTTCGCAGTGTACTTTTTGTATGCATGTATGGTATACACCATGTTGGGGTGCCTGTGCCCGTTCCCGGGCCTGGGAACACTCGTGTTTGTCACACTGCAAAGCTGACCATTGCTTATTGACACTTACTTTATCTTCGTTATTTCTTGCTCTCTACTTGTGCACCGGTACACGTACACGGCACTCCAATTCAGGTGAGCGAGCCCTCAAAGAGATCCGTTCGTTCCAACAGTCTACCGATCTGTTGATCCGTCGACTTCCTTTCGCCCGCCTCGTGAGGGAGATTCAAATGTCAATGAGCCGTGTGGCATTTCGGTGGCAGGGTACGGCGATTCTCGCTTTGCAGGAAGCGGCTGAGGCACACTTGGTAGGACTTTTCGAAGATGCCAATCTCTGTGCAATTCACGGAAAACGAGTGACAATCATGCCAAAGGACATGCAGCTAGCCCGCCGAATTCGAGGCGCTCAGCGAGAATAAATCGCGACTTGCTGCCAATCCAAAATCTGGATCGACGAAAACTCACGGTTTACATGAACCAAACTCATCTTTACACAGTAGAAATATGGACTCAGCAGGGAAACGTTGGGTAATCTACAAAAAACAATTGTCATGCCCTCGAAGAACCATTATCTGGGGGTTCCCAACAAATAATGATAGCAGTGAAAACATGTTTATGTATTAGGGCTGGCTCATACCAAGAGAGAGACTACAGTAGAAGTTATTTAAAAAAGCTCAAGGACACAAAGTTTGATTGGTCCGTGGTTTGGCGTCTACCAGTACACCTCGAATTTCGTTTTGGCACTCCTAATCACTCCCATCATCGCTATCTGAATCGGAAATCATTTCACTGCCCCTCTTCTTGCTTTTAGACCTTTCTTCCACGCGGCGAATGTAAAGCCGCTTGTCCAATATCTTCATGTCCACCACCAAGTCTTTTGTTACATATTTCAACTCTCTCATTAAATCCAGCACATTTATCGTTGCCAGCGAGTTGTGTTTCCATCTGATGTCTTCGGCAGGTCGGACGGATTCTGAATGCACAGCAGTGAACATTTGCGGTTCGAAGCTTGATGGCCTGAACAATACGGCGATGACTTCCGGAGAAAACTCATTGTAGAAAAACAATGCGTGCCCGCCCATCTTGTGGGAAAGGGTGCGGATAGCTTCTCCTATTGGGTTCCAGTTGTGCTAAAGAGAGATCGTAAGAAACGAAAGACTCTGCGCATATTGTACCGAACAGCAAATACACTTACCAAAGGAACCTGAGGTTCTGAATTGTTGAGGTTTCGATAAACTTTTCGACGCAATGCCTTGATCCCGTCACTTTGATTTCTCATGCTGCGAGAGAAAATGGTTTCAAGCTGTCCTTCGTTCGACTTTCTGAAGTTCGTTTGTTCTCCCGTTGAAGAATAGCTTGCGTCTACAACGAAGTTTCTTTCCACACGCAGGAGTAGGCTAAAAGACGTGAGGGATGCTTGGGTTTCACGGAAAGCGGCAGTCCATTTGTCGTTTTCAGACCCCGCAAGGCACCGTAGGAGGAAATCACACGATCTCTTCGCGAGAGTTGCGGTTCGAATCAGCGTGACTCGCTCTGGAGTTGTTTGAGTGAATGCCGGTCTCCACGATGCCAAGCCTTCATCAAGACTGCTCTTGTTGATTTTTTCACCGTCGTTCGACTCCTCGCTTATAAGATCCCTGCAATCGTACGGGGCAACAATGTACATAGGAGGACCTTTGTCGCAGTCACAACCTCGATCTTCGTGGAAGCGAGCCCTAACTTTTGACCGATCATCATCGGTGAGATGCCCTTGCGGGTCAACAACGAGGGGGTTTCTGAGAGAGAGAGATGAGCGAGGGATCAGCATAAGAGAAAACATCCAATGATGGACTTACCGAACCCAATCGTAGCTTGCAATAAGTCGCAATACACGCATAAATCCAGCAACAACGGTTGACGGAGCATCTAGCGGGCTCTCGGGGTCCGAATACACGTGCGCCACCAACAATTCTACTGCTTCGAACGGTATGAGACCCGACAGCAAGTGTACAGCCAACCACTGGCTGAGAAGTCGAACAACATGACCAGCAGATGGGTACAGCGTATGAACAGCATGGATCGTTGCATGGTGTGAGGACGCGGTGACGCTCTCTCTGGTAAGAATACGGAGAAGACGGGCAGCGTCTGCTGTTGGTTTCCGCAAACCACGTAAAAGATGTAGTTCAGGGTCAGCTCTAACCAAAACCCTCCAAGAATATCCAAGGTATCCAAAAGTCAAATGGTTCGGAGTTACAAGCATTGGCCCTTCGAACCCACCGGAGCCACCTCCTGCTGTCAATGCCGTAATACCTTCAGCCAGCTGAGCTAGCATTGCAGTCTTTGCAGCACCCATAGCCTTCAGGTCGGTCGGCCATTTCGATGATTTTCCAAACCTAATTTGGATTTGGATTGGCGCAGTAGAGATCTCACCAGCAGCCTTGCCAGCCTGCTTCCCATCGGAACCCAACATAATGTGTGGGATTGGGGGAAAAACACTTGAGTATCGCAAAGATGGTGATAGTGGCTCAACCGCATCTATCTGGAGGGGCAGCCCAAGCTTAGATCGAGCACCGGTATCCACAGACCCCGACTGTTCACTATTGCGCCTCAGGAACGCCGCTAGAGAGTCGAATGCGTTGAGAATGCTTCGATGAGCAAAGGTGGAGTTCGCCATTAGCTTGTGTACTGGATCTGTATTCGACGATCGGACTCCATCGACCATTGTGAGCATTTCACGCAGAAGAAACTGGGGCCGAGTTTTGCCGTCTCTATAGAAATGTCGTCCAATCACGTGTTGAACGATTCGCTCTACAATGCCTCCTTGATAACGCTCATCTCCCTCAAAGACGACGTAACCTTCCGTTTCACTTGGAGAATTCCAGACAGCAGCGTGCACGATGGCACCATCCTTAAACCTTCTAAGCTCGGCAGCATTTCCCCAGAGGTCCACGAACGCTTTCACCCCTTCTGCATCATCTGCAGGTGGGCCGCGATCAACAGCTCTATGGCAATTCTCCACGTTGATTTTCAAGCCAACAACAATGCCGTCCGTCGCCATTGAAGTGGAAAAGGAATTCACAGAATCTGTCTTCAAACCAACTTCATAGGTTGGAATCTGTTCACCACAGCCAACGCTGTGTCCGTTTCCGTTTGTCAAAATTCTGACTTCGGTAACTCGATCACCCAACGCATTTTTCAGAATGGACACCAAGTCCCTCGACAAACATTCCACTTCACCAACATCATGAAGCTGCTTGCCCCATAGCTTGGCTCCCTTCCATCCAATATTTTTAAGCGGCACGTGAAAGTATGCATCCATACAGGTCCAGAAGCGAGCATTTATCATGAAGAGTGCTGAAAAGCATCTTGTGGATGCGAGACAATTTACTGTTTTTCTCGCTTGCAGCGTAACCGACTCACAAAACACAGGAGATAGCATTCCAAGGTAGTTCCCGAGCATAGTAGGATTTAGCAAGATTGCGCCACTCGTAGATGCCTTTTCATGACAAAGAACCAACGACGAGGGATCCCCATTGACTGGATCGACGGGAGACTCTTTCGTCTGCTTTGCGTATAACTTGGCGTTAGTACACGAAGCAATCGTAAGAGCCTCACTTTTTCCTTGGTTTGGCACACAGAAAGCCTTTCCAGTTGTCAACTCTTCCGAAAAAAATTTCATCAAAACTGTGAACACTTGTAGCGGATGCATCCGTGGACTGGCTCTCTTGGAACGATACAGATACAGCAGCAACATTCCAATCTGCATCTCATCAAACGAATCATGCCCTCTGAGGAACCCACGTTGTAAACACCAAACCTTAACGAGTATCAAGGTATCTCGGAAATGTGGCAAATCAGTCAGGTCTTCAGAAATGAGTGTAGCTGCCTCGGCCCAGAACGCGTCTCTGGCTAGAATACTGTTGTAGTAGGGTGTGGCACGCCCCCCCTTGATATTGGATCGATTGGGAAACATTCGAGGTGCAGGAATCCAATCCAAAGATTCCATCGACATGACCAACTGAATACGGAACCTAGCAGACTTTCCTTTCCGTTGCTTTTCTGGTGGGGTGAGAATCAGAGCGGGAACGCAGCGGTTGCCGTTGAAATGTCTCCATTCAACTGTTCCTACGTGTTTCTTGATCTTCTTCCCGTTGAATAGCTTTGCTATGGTCCAAAGAATAACATTTCGTTTCTGCAAGTCAGAGTTATAGGAGTGATGGGATGGGTACAGACATTTCTTAGAGACGAACTATGCATACAGGCATAACATTCTTGAATCATATGCAAGCAGCAAGCAGCTGTAGGCGCACTTACATCCATGTATCGATGATTGAGGTAGTCCTTCTGCTGCCAATAAGAGTCTTTCACCACGACAGCGCAGTCCAGCGTTGGCACCACGTTTGCGTTGCCCGCTTTCTTCGTCAAGGCATTAATGGCGTACGGCCCAGTGGGGACCAGCTTCAGATCCTTGGGAATTTCCACAAGAGTCACTTTCTGGGATTGAAGAACGAACGGACAGTCGTCCTTCTTGACAGGAGTATCTGGAAGTTTCTTTAGCACATTAGTCAGTAAGCCCACATAATCGCGGACATGAGACGCCCATGAAACGTTTTGGATGTCCAAGCGACACTCTTCCAAGAGTTCATCGACTTCTAACTTTAGAATGTTTGATTTGTGCAGTTCCAATAGAGGCGTATCCACTGCGTCCAAGAAAGAAGCATCAGCTTGGAGTTCCTTCGCTTTCGAGCTATGCATCGGCGTCATGGTCGATTGACGACGACAGAGTGATCTATGATCGAATGGATGAAGAAATTCCAGTTCGAAAATATCTTTTTATTGGTTTTGAGCGGTCTGGTTCTGTCTGTATACCCGTTGTTCCCTGTATTGTACTGCTACATACAGTGTACACGTACCAGCTACTAGGAATCAACAGGTATTGTTGGAGCTGGCGGGGTGAGGTGTTGACTGTGTCATTTTTTATAAACGGGTTGTATGTGCTCACATATAGCTGTCTCTCAAGGAAATGTTGGCGCTACAATTCTCGGCACTAAGTTTAGAAAAGATTACGCGTACTCATTGGAATTCATGGGATTGTTCGCCGTGGTTCTCGCCTTTGATTGTTGTGCGGGGCTATAAGGGCCCCTTTGGAAAAGATGACGCCCGGCGTCGGCAAAACTCTCGCTTTATCGTGCCATCATTAGCAACATAACCCTTGCAAGGAAAGCAAGCACACATATTCGAAGGCTACCCTATTGCAGGTCTGCTTTTCCTTTCAGTTGAGTAAATTCATTCATGGAGACCAAGTTCGTATCAGTAGAAGACTGCAACTCAATCATGCTTCTGGCGTCGGCCTCAACAACAGGCAACCAAACTTATCGTATTATGTTGTTGGGCTTATCAGCTGTACTGTCTGCTTTCAGGAAAGACACCTGAATGTATTGAAAAGTATCGTCTGTCAAGTGAAATTGCTTTGCAGCGGGAAACTACGATATGACGCAACCACCTGCTTCGTTGTCATCGGTTGATCGCGCTTTGCGTCGCTCAAGTCTGATTTTCCGTCTCTCGTGCAATCGTCCTCGAACAGTTTCTCTACTATTGACGGTTCGTTTCGCGTCCCTCATGTTGCCACTGTTCGCGTCATAAAAATGTGACTCTTCGTACTCAATTTCAACTTTGAAACCATTGGCGCTTGGACCTTGTGGCGATCTTTTCGAGTACGGATTGCTGTCTCTAACGGAATGAAAGGTAAAACCAGGCCCAAGTGGACTCTCGTACTCTTCTTTTCCTGCAGCTTCTTTGGCTCGTCTCATGGCGCGTTCCATTTCTTCCTGCATCTGACCGTCACCATAGTGCATGTCATAGTGTTTTTTCGGATCAAACGTTTTGAATCCCGGGGGCGGTCGCGGAGAATAAACTTTTCGATAGTTCGGCGGGGGTTTTCTTCTCCCAGATTTGCCCCACCCATATGCCATGTCATAGGCAGTGCGTTTTGAGTGATCTGATAATGTATCGTATGCGTCGGAAGCCTCCTTGAAGGCTTTTGTCTTGTTTTCGCAACCATCATTTCGATCAGGGTGAAGCGCCATTGCAAGTTTACGGTATGCATCTTTGATCTCACGAGTTGTTGACGTTCTGCGTACAATCGGTTGGTAAAGCACAGAACTGAGTGGTTACTCTTATTTGTATCGGATCGGGGGCGGGACCATCGTTTTCAATCTGCGACTCACCTGGATACTTTCAAGATCTTGTACAAGTCCTTCGCGATACTTGTTCCTGTTTGTTGCGCCATGATGATTCTCTGATGTATTCTATGGGTATCAGCTACTTTACAAGCTTTGCAACTGCATCCACTTTCATTGTTTCAGAATATTGGTTTGCCTCATGCCGATGAAGGTACACGTACCTGGTTCTGTGCCATTGTCTACTGTCATATTACTGTAACTACTGGGAGCACTGTACTGTATGTACATGTACAGAATGACAGCGTGTTTTGTCGCCGCGCTGGATACTGATGCTTCTGATTGATTGACTCTACTCTAGTACGCTATTGCACCAAGCTCGAAAACAAGTCCCTGCAAGTCGAGAGATGATGTCGATAGAAAGAATGAACGTTTTGTGGAAGAGGTTCTTATTGTAAATAAGGGGAGTTTATCTTGCTAGTATTACTGGTAGATGCACAGGTGGTTTTGGTATACAAGAATGAAGATCACGTGCATCATGGCGAGATGGTGTGGCCTTCGACTTTCCCTGGTGCGTCTTACTATGTGCAACTCACTTGTTGAGTGAGTGTCATCAGCGAGACTTCCTTTGTACAGAAGTTTGCGTTTGCGTTTGAGTCTTGGAAGATCAGCGACGGAACGACATCGAGCTCTATCTGCGATCCAAATTCAAGGCCTTGAGAAGGTAGTGTTCTGTCATTTGCATCCGTTGATTCACTCGATCTTGATGATCAATTGATGATGAACTGTCTTGAAGAGTAGATGTACTGTCTTGAGCGAAAGACTGTTGTGAAGATGCCGAAGCTTGTGCGGTGGCGTAGAATGATGAAATCAAGCTGTCGATCTTCAGGTTGGGCTCTTCCACTTTCTTTGTATCTACAGAGGAAGGATTCGTGTTGGAATTCAGCTCGCGGTCGTTTGGTTGGCGGTTCATGATGGAGGTTGGGGAAGGTTGGAGACTTTTCAAGTGACTTTCGACGTTCGATCAAAATTGTGTGTTGGAAATTTAGGAATGTTTCAGGCGGTTTTCCGAAAGACTCGATTCTTTGGTTTTGTCTTCGGTTTTGTCAAATTTGTCCCTTCAGGTTACGGATGTTCGATAACTAAAACTACCGACGGTTCCAAAGACTCCATCCAATCTGACACTATCGGAACAAAGACCCATATTCAATCTGATGTCTCAACTGGCACTTCGTTCCCCATCTTCTATTTAAGACTCGTTCTTCAAGATTGGACAACAAGGTGTCTCACTGTCTCCCCAAAACTTCAAAGAACATCAATTAATTCCGATTTCTGTACTGAGTAAATGAGAGATAAGTGCACCGACAGTCCCTTAACGTTAACGGTACTCGTACCAAGATCGATACGACATCAGAATCACCTCAATACGGGAATAAAAGGTCGGGTTTACGCCTTTCAAAGTTGAAAAAAAATTCCTGTATAAGCAACCTCACGATCAGCTTCAATTTTACCGAGACTTTATGCGTCAGCAAAATGCGACGTCGCGCAATCTGGACAATTATGTTTCAAGTCCCAATCCCATTTTCGGAACCCGCCATGTTGAACTCCTGTGCAGTTCAGACAATCATTTCATCAATGACCAGGTTTTCTTATTTCATGAAACTCGGCAATCCAAACATGCTAGCTAGCTAGCTAGCTAGTAGAGCAGTGAGTTGCATGCAACATATCCAGCAAAAGTAGACTTGAATGACCACCCCCTTTCCCATTCTCCTACTGTACTGGAGTATTCATTGGAATTTTCAAGTTTTAGAAGGGATCGACGATTTCGGTGTTGTTGCCCACTACACTGGAGGCTACAAGATACAAGGCACCATGTATGGTGCACTCCTAGAAACCGCGAAGTCGCCTCCTGTCTATCAATAATGATGAACTACATGTCGTCATTGTTACGATAGGAATGAAAACAGAGACATCAAACATCTAAATATCACTCTTTTACGGTCAGTAGCCCAGTACAGTACAATCTTACCACGTCGGGCGGACGGACAGACTATCGATCTCGTTCTATCACGAGAAGTAGTATGCTGGCGTTGCCTAGCATGTTTGAGAGACAAAGGTAGAGTGCTAGTATATTTATATTTGCATGGACTTGGTCGCATTGCGCACGGCGTAGCATGTGCATGGACTTGGTCGCATTGCGTACGGCGTAGGTCGTACTACTACATTCGATTAGAGGATAGGTACGAACCACCGTGGTTATTGTCATGGTGCTTGGCGTGATGCTAGCAGATACCCAGGTACCCATGCATTTGTTTTCATTCACCTGAAACCCATGCAATGTGCTCTCTGATGATGATTGCAAGCTTGGTGCATAAAAAATGTCTGGCAATTCAGTCTTGTACTTTTGCCTCCTCTTAGCAGCCCTTTTTAACAATAGACTGTTATGGCAGCTACCATTGTGAAGGACGTGTGATTCATTTATGGCGGGGTGGGCGCAACCAATGGTGATGCCAAGCACCCATTTTTTGTAGTTGGGGCTGCTCTCTAGAGAACGTGAGCCCATTCAGAGGACCCATGACCCAACTGTGATTGGTCACCATGGTTGGAACGAAGACCAATCATAGACAATATGTAGACTGTAGACTACATTGCATACCCACACTAAGAAATTAATAACATGCTAATGGGCATGACCGCTACACTTGAATTAGACTCTCGCCCCATCCGTCCTCTTCCTCGTCCCCTCCTTCAGAAAGAGATTTCCCGACGACATTCACGATCTTAACGGCATTTTTGAATGCAGTATTGAGTACCTTGACACTGTAGAAATCATAGCCGTCTTCTTGCATCGACTCCATCAATCGCAGTGCCTTCAGTGGTTGTTTTGTTTTCTCATACGCGCTGACAGTCAAAGTATAGAGATCAACGTCGGGTTTGATACCGTCCTCCCGCATTCTCCTGATAAATATCTCAGCTCCTTGTGGTTGAAGACAGGAACAAAATGATTTAACGAGAATAGCGTACGTTTGTCGATTTGGCTTGGAAGTCTTCGACTCAACCATCATCTTGTACGTCGCTATAGCATTGTCCAGGCTTGGTTTTCGATGTTCCGTTTGTGCCATCAAAACCGTGTTAAATGTTGCCACATTCGGATTCAGATTGTCCTTAATCATTTTCCTCAGAAGCAAGAACGCACGCTCTGATTGAAATCTTTTCCGCAGACAGCTAAAAACGGCTCCATACACAATCTCGTTTGGTTGAACGGAACTAGCTTTCATCAACTGAAACACTTTGTCCATTCCTTCCAGACTACTTGCGCGTTCACAAGCAGTCATGAGGGTGCCAAACGTATAAATTGTGGGCTCCAAACCACTCTTTTCTGAAGCTTCAAGAATACTGAACGCGATGTCGAGTCGGTTGGCTTCTGCGGCAGTCCGGATGGCGGCATTGTAAACAGCGATATTTGGGTTAACAACTGTCGGGTCTTTCTTCATCACTCGTAGCAGCTGCAACGCCTTCTTTAATGGAACCTCGCCATCATGACCTTTAGCACAAGCTGTTCCACACGCACCAATTATTGCAGCCATTGTGACTTCATTAGGGTCCACACCATCTTTTCTCATCATTTCCAAGACACCAAACGCTTTCCTCCATTCGCCGGCATATTCGCACCCTGTGATTGCTGCCGTATACGCGATCACATCAACATCACCAGCAACGTCACGCATTTCCGACAACAGTTGAATTCCCTTTGCCCAATCACCGCCCCTCGCGCAGGCTGAGATTGCCAAGCGATATGCCACACTGTCCGGTCCACGCAGCGGTCCTCGGGCACCCTTTCGCTTCCATCCAGCCGTTTTTCTCTGGATGTCATTCGGCGCCGTCTTCATTACTTCCAAGAATCGCAACGCCTCATCTCCTAGTCCTTTTTGTTGGCAAGCATGTAACGCGGACGTCACGGCTATCCCATCTAAAGGAAAGCCCTTGTCGCGCATTGTATCTGCGTATCTCAAAACTAGGTCCCACTGGCCTCCATTCTCGCAAGCAGCCATGACGGTTCCATAGGACACATCGTCTACGATACCTTTTTCCTCCATTTGATCAAACAGTGAGATGGCAGCTTCCCACTCTCCAGCATGTGAGCACGCCCCTAATGCAGCATTGTATCCTACTACCGACATGTCTAGACCTTTCTCCTCCACTTCATGCAAAAGGCTTAGAGCAGTCTTGTATTGAGAAGGAACAGCACGGGCCTCCCTCGAGCACGCTGATATCGCTGTTGAGTACACGACTGCATTAGGCTTCACACCATAGTCTCTCTACACGGATTGAGTTCGATGTTTCAACGAATTGAGAGAAAATGACAAAAGAAGGATGCATTCAAGTACACGTACAGTATTTGCTCACCTCCATTGATCGTAGTACCTTGATCGCCCGACCCGATTCCCTTGCTCGTGAACACGCACTAACGAGAGAACCAAAGGTAAATACGTTGGGTCTAAGGTTCTTCTTGTGGATTCCGTCCTCCAGTAGTTGGAAGGCTTCCTCTAGACGTGTAGGTCTTGCTCGCGAACATGCATCGATGGCACCATTCAACTGCCGAATAGATGGGTTTTTCAATGAATCATAGACTTCTAGAGCCTTATCTGTTTTCCCTGTTCTTCCAAGGCTGACAATTTCACGTTCAAGATTGGCGGAGGAGCTTCTCGCGTTGATTGTTTGGATCATGTCAAGCGCCAAACTGTTCCGCTGGGCGTGCCTTGGCTGCGATGTTGAAAAAGCACCACATTCTGTCACTAGCAGCAACCATAAGAGAACAAGAGAATCAGCTCTCATCATTGTTCTAGCGACTTGAGTACGGAGGAAAGCGAGAGACAATGCACGACGGTGACATCAAGAGGATCTGATGATGATTGCTGAGTGGGTTGCGATCAGGCGATCAGGGTTTTCTTCTTCTTTGTGTGTTCAACTTCCTGGTTACCTTGCTCCACTTGTCACACGCTCTGTCCATCCATCCGATCATCATATGTAAAGCGTCGCTAAGATTTAAGCTTTGTCCCCAAAAATCAACAGTCCAACGACCTCATCAATCATGACGTCTCGGTGTGAGTTTGATGCTTCCCTCTCGACCGCCGCAAGGCGTTCGGGATTTAAAGTTCAAATTCAAGCAATGATGCGTTGGTAAACGACTTCCAGTGAAGACAACGGAGCCACCAAACCCATACCTGGGTACGACTTTTCCGAACCAAATGAGCGCCCACCCAACCCCTCTCTTTCTCTTACTTGGAGAAACATATTAGCGGGAAAGAGTTTCATGTTCTACGCAGTCTAACAGTTGCTGCCATTCTCAGAGAACAGACCTCTATGAGGTCTACTCTCTGGAGAGAAGAGAGACCTACTCCAAGACTTCTGTACGACGTTGCTACGCTAAAACGAGTAGATCTACAGTAGTGTACTAGCTGTTGTAGTACTGTAGCCACAGCTTCGATCGAATCAATCTGGAAATCATCTTCTGTGGTATGGCATACAGGTAGCGGTAGCATCACATACGTACTGTACGGTAGAGCGTGCGCGATTTTCATGGGACTACTATTATGTATAGCACGGTAACAGTAGCTGAATGGCTCAGAGATCAATCTCTTGTCGGCATCACGCATCACGGTCGCCTTCATTTCAACTTAACTTGCAACCTTCGTCTTCCGATCTCACTGTGCCGGCAGGAATAAGCATCACGATATCTTGTTCATTGGGAGAGGACAGCCATGCCAAAGACTGTATTGGACAAGATCGTGTTTGCGATCCGAAGTCAGCCGAAAACGCCGAATGGAGTGTCGAGAGTTGCTATTACAAAGTACCTGAAATCAGAACTGGACTACGACAATGCAGCAGCTATAAAGAAAGCGCTGAAAAAGGGTGTCGACTCCGATGTACTTGAACAGAATGGCCAATCGTTCCGAGTCAAAGCAGACCCAGTGATAGCAGCTGTCCCTGAGGTGCAGGTGGAAATGGAAGATATTGTAAACGGGAAAGGAGATGTCACAACAGAAAGTGGCGATTCTGTGACAGTGAAATACATTGGCAAACTAGAAGATGGAACTATGTTTGACGCAGAAAGCTCCTTCGAATTTACTCTCGGAGCTGGTGATGTCATAAAAGGCTGGGACCAAGGCCTGATAGGGATGAAAGTCGGCGGCAAAAGGAAACTGGTAGTCCCTCCGAAGCTTGGCTATGGCAAACGTGGATGCGGTCCTGACATTCCACCAGACTCCATTCTACACTTTGAAATCACTTTGAAGAAGGTAACGAAAGCGTAGCAAGTCCAATTTGTCAGAAAAAGATAACACACCAGTTCTGTAAATGGGGTATAATGCTCCCACATAAAACGATATCCTTCAAGGAGGAGACTATAGAGGAAATGCTAGAATGCATGTAGCCGATTTGCCAACTTTCTATATACATTACTTATATAATATTCTACGGCATAGACCACAAGATCTAGGAAGCGGGACAAGGCTGGGGAACCAGGAATGGACCACACATGCTGTGGTAATTCACAAGGGTCCAAAATTGCCACCTCCCTCCAGGAAGGTAAATGTACATGTAAAGAACTCTCGATTCCTCCCCTTGACTTTATGTGAGCTACTCCCAGTCTATAAGAGCAGCCACTCCTGGCAGGCAAGCTCTAGCGTGCTGGTCTCGTATCGTATCGGCAGCAGCGGCAGCAGCTGGCAGGATCGTCTTGACAGTGTACAGTACGGCGGGTACAGCTCCCATCCTCTGGATCGTGCCGAAGAGATACCGTCTGCTCGTATGTCAGTTATTAAGCGGGAGTCATTTGTGCCGTTAATAATAACGTATATTGCCAAATCTCTTCTTTAAATATTGATACTTTTGATCCGTTGTGGCATTAATGACTCCTATATACATGTATGAGTTTAAAAACTGGGGGGTTGTCCGCCATTCTCTCAATGACTGCGCAAGCACGAACGATTTTTGGTGTTGACAAACATCAAGCAAGTTCATTCTGGAATTCTTCTTATTTTTGGATTATTCGCAAACTGTTGCGACTAACACACATCATCGCTCATCTCATTATACCTGGCAAAAGCTAACAAGGCACAAGGCACAAGGCATAAGAAGTCGTGATCAAACTCACAATAAAGAGAATCAACCAGTAAACATGTCGACAGAAGCAGAAACAATCGGGTCGAAACTGGACGCGTTCCTTTCAAACTTGGATTCAATGCCATCCACACAACTCTATGGGATCATTGTTGCGGTCACTGTGGTCATTTCCTTTTCTCTTTTGGGATCAGGAGGACTCGAAGAAGAAGTACTTGCCCCAATGGAAGATCTCTTGAAGAAGAAACGCCCTTTGACTGGCCCACAACCAAAGTGGTTTGTTCTCAAATGGCTCAACTATCTAATTGTCGGTGCTTTCCTCATTTCTGTGGCTCTTTTTTCCTTGAACGCTCAAGCCTACTTGCAAGACTCGACTTCGCTCATATTCGTCGTTGCGTGGTCTCTCTTTCTCTGCTACTTCTTTGGTTTCTTCGGCATTTCCTTCGTCGACACAGACCAGCTCGCCATGGAGAGGTACGTTGCCGTTTCACGTTTGTTTCTGTGCTCGTGCGGAGCACGATTGAACAATTGAACAAGTCCCCCTTCCCGTGAATTTTCTTTGCTCAAGACTTACACATGACTCACACATGAACACACTGCATCCATATTCTATACTATACTATACTATACATTCTATCCACAGTGAAAATAACAATGCTCCAAAGGTTGCTGCTCCCCCTGTCAAGTCCAAGAAGGTGTTGCATCCTCCTGCTGCTTCCGCCCCAGTCTGCTCTGACCCATCTTCCATGAAGCAATCGTCTAAAGCCCTTGGAGATATCAAGCACCTCAAAGATGATCAAATTGCCAACCTTGTCCTGCAGGGCAAGATGAAGGATCACGAACTCGAAAAGAAGCTGGATCCGTTCCGTGCCGTCGATGTTCGTAGACTTGTCATTGCGCAGCGTCTATCAACCCTTGGTCTCGAAAACTCATTGGAAACCCTCCCATCATCCCCGTCCCTTGACTATGGCCGTGTCTTCGGAGCCAACTGTGAAATTGTTGTAGGATACGTTCCTCTTCCAGTCGGTATGGTTGGTCCCATGACTCTCAACAACGAAACGGTATACGTCCCAATGGCAACCACCGAAGGTTGTCTCGTCGCGAGTACCCAACGCGGCGCGAAGGCCATTTCCCAGGGGAGTGGCGCTAGCGCCACCATTCTTCGCGATGGCATTACCCGTGCCCCGTGTGTTCGCATGAGCAGCGCCACTGAGGCTGCGAAGCTCAAGTTGTGGTGTGAAGTCCCAGAGAATTTTTCACAGCTCAAGACTGCTTTCGAGTCAACTACAAGCTTTGGGAAGCTTCGGGGTTGCAACCCAACGGTTGCTGGCCGCAACGTATACTTGCGATTGGTGTGCTTCTCTGGGGATGCCATGGGGATGAACATGGTCTCAAAAGGATCATTGGCTGTAATTGATTTCTTGCGTGACAAGTTTCCTTCCCTCAAGCTGGTCGCGTTGAGTGGCAATATGTGTACTGACAAGAAGGCGGCTGCTACCAACTGGTTGGAAGGTCGTGGAAAGAGCGTGGTGGTGGAAGCCATAATCCCAGAAAAGGTTGTTCGCACGACGCTCAAGACAACTGTTAAGGCCATGGTTGACACCAACATCCACAAGAATCTTATAGGGTCCGCAATGGCGGGATCTATTGGCGGATTCAACGCTCACGCTAGCAACATTGTCACAGCAGTCTTCCTGGCAACTGGTCAGGACCCTGCCCAGAATGTTGAATCGAGTAACTGCATCACGTTGATGGAGGAGACGGATGATGGTGATCTGTGGATATCATGCACCATGCCATCGATAGAAGTTGGAACCGTTGGAGGCGGAACATCACTACCTGCGCAATCTGCGTGCTTGAAGGCGATTGGGGTACAAGGTGGAGGGGTTAGTCCAGGTGAAAACGCGCAAAAATTGGCGACCGTGGTGGCAGCCGCAACCATGGCTGGCGAACTCAGTTTGTTGGCTGCGCTTGCTGCCAACACCTTGGTGCAAGCACATATGAAACACAACCGCAAGCAGGTGAAGAAATAAGGCTGCAACCGTCTCGTAAGCGATCGCAATCAGGAAGAAGATAATCATATTTGTAGTTCCATGAGACGTCTCGTGTTAGTATCATCATCATGTCTACGACTAGTCTCTACATGATTCTCTTCTCGCTAGATCCGTGAACGACGATGAAATGGGAATAGAAAAACCTTTCTTCGCTTCCTTGGTATCGCCCAATGTGCAATACATGATCAGTCACATAAATGAGGCGTCTCGTGTTATTATCATCGTCTACAACTACTCTCTACATGCTTCTCTTCATGCTTCTCTTCTCGCTCGAAATCCGTGAACGACGATGAAAAGGGCTTTCCTCGCTTACAGATTGTCGCCCACGGTTTTTTAATGCATTGCTCCTGGTTCCTATTCCTCTTCTTGTCCAGCTTGCTGGCAATCACCCAATGTGCAATGCATTGACTTTACCTGATCTGTAGTTGTTGCATACTTGTATCGTCTGAACGATTTGTGAATGGGGATGAATGTATCCCCCTCCCAGTAGCCTGCAGATGTGTGTGACTGAGTTACCAAGCAACTTGAAAAGCAAGACAAAGACAACAGAGTGCGCGTACCTTCTGGATAGAAGCCTCTGTGGAGCGAAAGGCAGATGGATCGAACCTCCGCATTTCCAGCTAGGCGGTGCAGGGACTTTTTGTCTTTCTCAGCAACTTGTTGCCCGAAGGCGCGAAACAGATGCTTCAGCCAAGATGAATGCGTGACGACGGCAATGTCTGTCTCTGGTCGTGTTGCCAGCCATTGCATCATGTGAACGCCGCGTTTCACAACTGAGTCGGACGCCTCGCGTTCCTCCTGCCAGTTCGGATCCTGCTCTGTTGGGTACCTTGAAAATTGTCAGTAGAGGTATTCCGAGGTGTAAAAGAATGCATAGGTTCTTCTCAAAGCGTTGCACTTACCCAAACGATTCGAAATCGATGGCATCCTGAGTAGACTCATAGACGGGACCAAGCTGGTTTATGATATCCGTTTTGGAGCGTCTCTTATCACAAGTAAATTTGCCTGAACGCTCTCTACAGAGATCATGCACAAGGAAAGGAACGTTCTTCCCCGAAAAGATGATGTGGGCAGTCTGCAAAGTTCGCGTGAATGGAGACACGACAATCAACTGAGGGTCGACACCACTCAAGAGGTTTTCTCGTACGTCGACACACTGCTCGACACCCTTTTGAGTGAGGTATGCGTCACGGTACTTCCATGACCCAGGTGTTGAGTGCGTTACCGGCGTGTCATCCCCAGCTGCGGCGTTGGCTTCGTTGTGCTGACCTTCGGCATGACGAATGAAATGAATTGTCTTCGTTCTGTTGGCAAGAAATAAACTGAAGCCGTGTTCTGCATAGTGCGAAAATGCGGAAGTGTTCTTGCCGATCGTGGGAAGTGCAGATTCGAAATTATCGTTCATGGTGGGGAGTGTCGAAAAGATGAAGAGGCAAATCGCGTGCGGAAGTGAGCTCGATCGGTACCACAATTGTGGCGGCTCTTTTCAATGAGATGATGCTTCCCCTTCTCATATTGTTTGGTCGCCTCTTTTGACACCTGGTCGCGGTTGTGGTGCAGAGGTGAAGGATTTGGCAGCCCTTCGAAAGGTTCTTGCCTGATGGTCGCGCTTATCAGATACGAACTATCGGAACCCTAAAATAGCCGACATCGCGCACCGCCACCAATTGAAATTGAGTCTCCCACGCATGCTATACTACTTCGTACGAGTATGAGACTGGTGCAATTGCTCGCCTTACTGCAAACAAAGAGGCGTGAACATTCGTACCGACAACGGAGAGGCGAGTCGCCGCATCTCATCAGACTGCGCTCTGACCAAGAATGCTGCATTACACCAAGGATGTCCAACTATACATGTATGCTGGTGTACCAGGATATACGCGTACGTGTACAGTGCTAATTTCATATTAGAAGCAAAAGTTCTTATTAACAATGATTTTTTTTAAACACGAGGTTAATAGCAGGCTTGTAGACTGCGTGAAATCACGTGCAAAAGTCTGACATGAACACCCTGCGAGTGCACCCTTACACTCGGCAGACAAGTTTCGATGAGCTCTGTTGCCCCAACCTACTTCATAATTCTAAGAAAGCACTCACAAGTCTATTTTGTCGAGGTCACTTCCTCTGCCTTCGCCAACAGCCAAGGCTTTCGCTTCATCTGGTTAATACGGTGACGTGCGGATTCTTCTCTTTGTCCCTTCAACTTCCTCGCATCCTGCCGCCCGACTATGGAACGAAGCTCCTGGTGGAACGCCTCACCTGCTGCTGGATCCTTCAACATGATAGAGAGCTTCTTGGATGTCTTCAGGAGCAACACCTGCCCAGCAGTACGGCCAGCATGCTCACCTTGCTTCACACCATTCACATCTCTACCTGAGTTTCCAACTCCACCCTTCCCACCGGAGCCCCGTTCGTGAGAATGTTGCCATCGAATGCTTAAATGTGCCATGTCCTTCACGCGAGGAGTGGAAATCCTTCGACCGCCGAAACCAGACTTCTTCTTTGCCTTCGCCTTCAGCTCAGCTTCTAGTTGGTCGCAAAGGGTTATCGTGTGCTCCACTAGCTTCCCTTCCAGTTCTTCCTGTGTCCCTTGAGGTACGTTGGATTTACCGGCTTTGCGATCCACCATCCACTGCTGGGCAATACTCCGCGAGGCTTCTAGCAACCAAGAGCGACAGTCATCTAAGTCCCAGGTAGAAGCTTGCTTCTTTTCAATCGCCGAAATTGCAGCTTCCTCTTCTTTTTCCGCCGTGACTTTGCTAAAGTCCAACAATAGCCCACCTTTACCGGCCATACTTGCGTTGTGGAGCTCATTTCGGCGATTTGCGCGGTTGCTAAGTAAGGCTTCTGCGTCTTGCATTTGTTTCTGCTTCATCAGCTGCATACCACTGGCCGACATTTCCTCGAATGCGATTATCAAGCAAGCACACACAACGGCTTTGAAGGACTGCACCAACTCACGGTCATCACGGAAGCCGGCGAAGACTTCTTTGGCACGTTGAACGACGGCTTCGTGAAGGTGCAGCGCATCTCCAATATGCGTCATTTGAATGAACGCATCTTTCTTTTGTCGATCCTTATACCCTATTCTCGTCTTACGCTCCCCTTTGCCAAACTGAGATATGTTTAACTCTGTGTATGCGTGGGCGTTGCGGAGGACATTCTCGATACCCTTCTTTTGTGAACCGAATCCTGGACCACCAGCGGAAGATGTTACCTGCATTCCTCCCAGCGTTGTTGCCATATTGTGAGCATTCGAGAACAGCTTATTGGGTGCATCCCCGTGATGGTTGCGATCGGCTTCTCCTTCAAACTTGCGGAACTGCGATCCCTCGTGCATCAATGACTCCATTGCTACCGTTCCGCACATTGTACATATGATGTCCCCGTTTTTTCGGTCCAGTGTAAACTCAGCCTGGTCCTTGTTACCGCACACCTTGCAAATCTTGTCCTATTTTTCATGAAAAGGATCGGACACAACACAGTTAGCCGCAATAAATTACCTCTGCGCAAACAACTATATCATAAGGCATCTCGGCGTGACTCACTTTTTCAATATCGTGTTCAGCTGTACGCGGAGCCACAGCTAAATCCTCCCCTTCCTCCGGGCCTCCTTGATTCCGCCCTCTTCCCTCAATCACAGTCTCAAAGACACGTCTCCGGACAGCCTTGAATTCATGTGCCGCCATGTCCGTGGCCAGCATGTCTTGAATGCGAGAGGGAGTGGACCACAAGAAATCTGCTTCAGTTCGCGTTTGAATAACTCTGTGGAGCGCCAGAGCTGCGTGTCGAAGCTCCTTGTAGCAAATGTTGGCCGCGGTTGGAATCAGGGAATCAAACTTTGTTTCCCTATGAACAGGCATAATTTTGGAATCAACAAGCCCCCCAGGCTGGGCGGCCAAGGCGTTGACTAAGCCAGCAGTGGTGAGTTGTACTAATACCGCTCCTTGGCTACTAGGTGGGTCTTCGGTCTGTCCCACCCAAATTCCATGTGGATCTTCCACAGGCGGGGCTTCATCGTGATTCTTGTGTTCCTTCTTGACTTTCTTGGTCGGCGGTTCAGCATCTTCTCGACTGTTGTGTTTGAGCAAGGACTTAATTGTCGTCATGAGATTCGCGAGAAGCTTTTGTCCAGACTGCATCTTTTCCTTACGTTCCTCGGGAGTGGCAGCAGCTATTGAAAGAACGATGTTTGAGGCGAGCGAGTCATGGAGATTAGTGCAGTTCCATGACTCTTACGACCATTGACCACGCATAGGTCTGAACAACAAAATAATCCAACTCTGAGCAACACAACGGCACTCACCTTTAGGAAGGAGCGTTTGAGTTGTGCGAATCCAAGTTTCGACTTGAAAGTCATCCATCTCCCAGATTGGCTTTTCCTTCACTGGGAGACGAGCACCAGTTGGAGCGGGGCGAGGCACTGATGCAGACATAGCGTTTGATCTCGCGACTTGGTGTGCGATGGCAGTATATGAGTACTGTATGAATGTTGTCCTCGCAGCAGGCTGCTTTCTGCTCGCTATTGCAGGCCGTTGTGATGTGATGTTTGATATGTTGCTGATCACCCAGAGGATCCTGAGATTGCACGTCTGTTCGTTGTTTTGTATTTGGAAGACTGACTGACTGACTGACTCTCCTAGTGTACGGCTCTCGCACTGTACTCAGTACGAGAACCGACTTAGAAAATAGCTGATGGAGTCTACTCTCTACTACAGAGAGTTCCTTGTTCGTCTTGAAGCCTAACTAAACATATCAACGCAGTTTCAACGCGATATAGGTGGGAGACAAAGATCGCCCAGAAATGTGCCGTCATCATATCATGCTACAGGCTACAGGCTACAGGCTACAGGACCATACTGTAATCAATCTATCTGAACATGCCTTGGTCGGCCTTGTGACTCTCTCGCTCCATCAGATCCAACGGACGCAATACATTGTTCTTGTTCGTCTCTACAATGTACCCGTTCATTACCATTTCATCCAGCAAGAAATGAACCTGCTCCAACTGATACATGATATCCAGCTCGCAAATACTGCCAGCCCACCGATCCATCGTCTCCACGAGAGCATGAATAAATTCCAACATGCCTAATTCGTTTTCAGTATTCTCCGCACCTTCACCAGCACCAACGTCTGCCTTGGTTCCAACAATGAAGAAGAGACTGGCGTATCTCCTGTAAACAACCTTGTAGCCTCGGTACTCAAGAAACGAACACTGAAGTTCAGAACGGCTGAGGCACTTGCGAATAATTTCTGACTCTAATGCGACGCGCTCTTCCATTGGGATCCATTCATAGTAGTTCGACAGACGAGTCTGCCCTTGCTTGTTCCTAGAAATAAGAAATGAGCATCGGTGTCAGCGGTACAGTAAATAAGAGCAAAACTGCCATACATGCCGGGCGAGGAAAAAACTGAACAGGTGCCTCGTCAATCAGCCACAAAGACTTTCAACTCACACCATGAGAAGAAAGGAAATCATTTTGATAGAATTGTGCTGATGGATCACTGTGAAACGCGGACTAACAACAGAGAGAATAACGAAGAGCACTGCAATGACCTCTAAAGCGACGAAGGATTGAATTCGAATTTTGACGCAGTACAGTATTTACGGTACAGTAGATGAACCTACAGTACGAGTATGGCATCATCTCGGAATGCTTCTCCATGTCCATCACTGGCTTAAGTCACTTGGCAATGTTGCGCCACCGTACTTAAAAGTGAAAGGGTGTTGGCCATACCATCAGGATGGCACTACACTAGTGCTGGGTTGCCGGGTAGATCACCAATCAGATCAGTGCATAAGACTCCTGTGTTGCATCGGATGTCAGCCTTCCTGACATTCCTCAGTAGAGACAAGTTGCAAAAGATGTCATCAGTGGACTGATTGTCATGGAGGATCCACCATGCTGGAATACCTCCTCCTTCCATCCTTGACTCACCATCATTCAGCTATTGAAAACCATCATCAATTTCCATTTCACCAACTTCTCCCAACAGAGCATTCACCATGGCTTCACCATGGCTTCACCTCCTCTTTGGGCATGTAGATACTTCCATTGTCACATTCCTCATGTTTGTCACCAAAGTCAGCTCAGCAATTATCTTTTCATCTGCAGGCTCCTCTGCAATATTCAATAGCATTACGTTATTTTAACACAGTTTTACTTTACTGTGAGATTCATAGACTCATTCAGCTAGTTCTAGAAGATATCGGAGAGTACTTTGATTAGCGAGGTAGATTTGAATACAGTACTCGGTACTGTCTACCCCTATACCGTAGAGCTCTCCAAAAAGAGCCGTTGGCGACAAGCCACGCTGTAAGAGAAAAAAACAAGACCTTGCAACAGAAGGAAGACCAAGCGGTATGATCTGGTTCAACACTGACTCTTTGGAGAGAGACCAGCTCATAGCTAGTTCACTGACAAATCAGAATGATTCCAAGCCTTGCAACAAGGCTCCACTTACCCAATAGAATTTCAAGACAGAGGGTGCTATGTCTACAGCACCAGCTACATACAGTGCTCTGCCTGTAAAATAATACTCTGGTCAAGTATCTGCTACAGAGGAACTGGTTTGTTACTCAGAGATCTGAGCCAAGACCATCTTCATTTTAGAAAATATCAATTAGTAGTACTCACAATTATTCATTGGCATCTTTTCTCTGCTTTAGAATCCACAGATTCTAGCATAGTGCATCCTTGAATTCCATTTGTGCAAGATTGGTACCATCAGCGTGCAAAGGTTTGGTGCAGTTGACATGGAAATGCCCCTTCCAACTGCACTTGTAACGTATGACACGTCAGGTCCCAGATTACTAGGTTGTGCATTGGTTGTGGTTCCTTCTTGGGGGTCACTATCCCATGCTGTAGTCTGAAAGTAAGGTATCCTGTATTGGCAGCCACCAACTTTGTGTCCTAGTCTCCAACACCATGCAACATCATTTATTTCATATGCAGCTGACAATGATTTGGGGACATGTCCTGCCCCTTGTTGTAATTGTTTGGAAGCTTCTCTTGTACCAGTCTACCATACTGTTGATGGTTGCTCATTGCTAGGAATAAAGCAGCCTCAAATTGTTCGCACACCTTGTGGTTAGCAACCTCTTGTCATTCATCCATCAGATTAGCACCTGTGTTCATCCTTTCAAGTTGGTATGCACTGATACTTCACCTTCAATCGACTTGAATACCTCAAGGTATGTTCAAAAGTTCTTGGCTTGCTCATGTGCAGACATATACCAGCCTTGATTTGCACACTCAGCCTGTGCTTGGATTTGCACCCCATTGCTCAATATTTCCTCAAGTTATAGTGGAACATCACCTTCTTGATGAGTTCCAAGCCAATAGTGTCCCCTGTTCTGGTGCATGGTGGTGTAACCCGTTTGTGCCTCCACCTTCTCAATGATAGCCTTGCTGCACTGTCCACGTATGAGCTGGTAGTAGCTCACTAAGTTGCTCTCATGCATATCATAACCATGCAGTCCCATCTGGGCTTGCATCTTCCAGACCATCATGTCTGATTTGGGGACACATGTGTCCGGGTCACCTGCTTTCACCGCCTCTAGTGGTACAGGTGCTACTGTGTAAACCACTCCTACAGTCAGAGAGGGCTCCGTGTCACCACCATTCTTGTACTTGGTGCTTGTGTATTGAATGGTTGCCTCATTTGTCTGGGTGTACTGGTTGCCAGCTGCCCACCTGTTGGTCACATCGTACACATACTTGTCTTCCGGACCATCTTCATTATTGGTGAACTTTGGGACATGTGGCTTAGGCGCGGCCTTAGGCACAACTGCCTTCCTCCAATCTTTACCTCACCAATACTTGCCTTTTGGCTGTTGGGTTCCGCCTCCTGGTAGTGGTGGTGCCTTTCCTGGTGCCAGTCTGTTTGTTTGCACTCATTATCGCCAGAGTGCTCCTTGATTTACAGCCTTTTAAAGAGTTACAATAATGTTGAAACTCAAGATGTTGGACCAAGCACCCTCCATCACAGAACCTCGATGACCTGATGCTAGAGTCAGCCGAGGTGAAGGATAACTACATTTTTGTTCGCTTTCTTGAGATTATTGTATCTCTTTTCAAAAGTCAGCACAATACTACCAGTCTTTTTGCTCTTTCCGCCACACAAACCTTCGTGACAAAAAAAACACAAATAACCAAGTCACGCTCATAAACCATAAGTAGTCATATAAGATGCCTTGGCCATCCGTATGCCACCCCAACGGCATCCAGATTCCGATCAAGCCCACCTTACTGTAAGTGGCCACCCATTGACCATTCCCTTAAATCCCTAGAAGGACCTGGTTTTTCCAACGAAGAGAGACCGAAACTGTCAAAAGGAAGTGGCAACATTGCTGCTGCTGTGTAGGAACGATACTCCGGGACTGTATCGAGAGGCCTAGCTTTCGTGCTTGAGCAGTTTTTTGTCTCACTTTAATATGGGCTTGTGGTGCTCTTCTTCCAACAGGCAGTGGAGATTGCCAACGTGCGGGTTGACTCAGCCCTCGATTGGATACCCAGCATGGCACTCTATGTTTTCTGGCAGTTGGTTTACTTTGTATCGGCTCTACCGGCCATGAGCAGGACACAAGGGAAGGTCATCTTTGGTCTTAAGGTTGTCAACGTCGAAAATGGAGCCCCAGTCTGAACTATTTTTCTACCAATTAGCATAGCAATTTTATTCGGAGTGCTCATTGGAGTTTGCCGTGGTGACCGGCAAGAACTCCATGATATCCTTGCAAGGACTGGTGTTGTCTACTCGTGGGATGCACGAATGGCTTGTTATCGCCAGGAGCAAGTAGACAGGTCGGTAAGGCTGTACGCGAGACAACACGTAGATGAAGATGGCACAATGAATGATCCTACTGCTCCTCCTCAAACCAAACAGAGGTTGCGAAAACGCACAAAACCAGAAAAGAAATGGCATCGGATGTGAAAAGGTCCGCTCGTGCCACTTGGCGGACAAGAAGTTCCCTTTCAATACAACTCTGAGCGCTTAACCAAGTTTCTCCTTCATTTCCTTGTCCATACAGTCTCGTACTGGCATGGTGTGCCACTCGTCGCCCCAGGTAGTGGGGTCTCCGTACTTGGCGTAGGTCTCGGACTGCAAAAAACCTGCTCTATGATGCCTTTCTTTCATGTACTTTTGAAAAGCGATCAGCTTTTTACTTGTGCCATTGTAAATTTGCTGGTGAACATCATTCATCGTAACGATCCCTCCAAACCCTTTGTCATAGCGATGAATGCCGTGAACACCAAAATATTCTTTCGAAACCCGAGTCCCGGGGAACATGTGAAATTTAAAGGCATAGTCCGGCAAACCATACATCCAGTGAAAGATTGAATTTCCCGCGTCGTGTGTCACATTGAATTCCTTGCACTGCTTCACAAGACCACCAGCTT
Organism: Herpochondria borealis; assembly: GCA_032274145.1. Classification (NCBI taxonomy): domain Eukaryota; phylum Rhodophyta; class Florideophyceae; order Ceramiales; family Ceramiaceae; genus Herpochondria; species Herpochondria borealis. The sequence continues at coordinate 33,008 of JAVCKV010312491.1, forward strand.
GGAGTCCCGATCGAATCAGCTGCAGAGATGCTTTGCTATAAACAACTGGCTGCCCCCACGGATAACGATAGTCAGGCAAATCACTGCATTTGTACTGAGCCCGCCGTCCCAAGTACCCAAACTGACCAAGCTGCTTAGCACTGACACCTCCAGCAGTGATGATAAAAACATCGTCCGGCTTGGCCTTTAAACGTTGAAGATTCTGTCGAATGGCAAAAATCTTGAAGTACATGTCATCATCGGCAAACACAATCCAGTCGTATCTTTTTGGTAAGGCTAGCAGCCCTTTTTCTTGTTTGCAGCATGGACTCTCACCAAACTGCGCCTCTGTGCATGCAACCCATAACGGTTGTATTCGACGACAGTAATCCGCCTTCTCCTTGCACATTTCCCGATAGGCATCCTTCCATTGTAGAGTCATGACAATATACAGAGGCTCCGTCTCGTTTGCCCACCATGAATCCAGTGCTGGAAAGATGAGATTGTCGAAGCGTTCCGTGGTCTTTAGATAAGTAAACATTATTACCGCAAGATTGTCGTTGGTCTTCGTCTGCGAGACATCTTGATCTTGTGTCACACTCGAGTGGCTTGAATGTCCCAGTAAACTCTGTTGCGCAGCTGATTCGTCTTTGCTTCTGGTTTCTGGAATCTGATCAGTCGAAGTCCTGGTCTCTTGACGAATTGCATGGTCAATCTGACTTGAAACGTCTCTAGCAGTCAGTATGTTGTTGAACAATTGAGAGAATGCGCTGACCAAAATCAAACCAAGGCCGACTAAAATTATGAGCATGTGTTGCAGCATCCAACAACCATCTTTGTCTCTCCTTCGAGGACGGCGAAACACTGTCGTCATTGTCGTTTTTGTGAAATTCAAAATCACATGAATGAATGTACTGTAGAAAACTTTACTGTACTGGTACAATTTGCGAGGCCTGTCATAAGCTAAACATCAGCTCTTGATCTCGTGAAACAACGAATGCGCATGAAGTAGGCACGAAAGGGATTGTTTAGCATTCTTTAAGACTCGCAGTTCGTATTTTGACCCAGATTTTTGATTGAAACTTGAAACTGACTGATGCTAACCATTACTTGATCACTGAAGACCCAGGATGGGCAAACTTGATTACCTCTCGAAGTACGCAGATACAGGAGAGAAACAAAAGAAGAAAAAGAAGAAGAAGAAAGAACACAAGGACAAGAAAAGAAAATCAAAAGATGAAATTCTTGTGCGAGACGAAGAGCAGGGTTTTGATCTGGATCGCTACCCAGTGAACCAAAACGAGGAAGAGGATGAGGAAGATCTCCCCACCATTGTACAGGTGGAAGATTCCGGTGCTCCAAAAACTGTTAAACCAAAACAGGAATGGACAGAGGTGGAACAGGTGGCACAACGCAAACGACGGAGGTACGACTCTGACGACGAGGAACCCTCACGGAAAGTGCAAGAGGCGGACTATGAACCTCGTTCAAAATCAATAAAACGAAATCGCCATGACTCCGAAGAAGAGGCTCCCCAGAGGAAGCGTGAGGATTCTGACGACGAGTCGGGTCGGAAAAGGCGATACGATTCCGACGATGATCATCCACGAAGACGTCGCTATGATTCTGACGATTCAGACAATGAGACTCAACCTAGAAAACGCTACGATTCGGACGATGAACCTACTCCAGGAGGGCGTCGTCATTCGGAAGATGGGACGCGACCAAGAAGGCGCTACGCTTCGGACGACGAGCCTACAAAGGGAGGACGTAATGGTTCAGACGACGAATCTCCAAAAAGAAAACGATACGATTCTGATGATTCTCGGGTCAGAAAGCGATACGATTCGGACGATGAAAGAGCTCGCCCCCCGAACGGCTCTCTTCGAATTGAAAGAGTAAAACGCGAGAACTCTGAAAGTCCACGCGGCAGAAAACGCTATGATTCTGAAGATGACGACAACGGTCGTCATAACAGAAAACGAGTCAAGAGGCAAGAATCGGATGAAGACGAACCTGATTCACGCGAGAAAATGTCGTCCGGTCATGTTGCGGGTTTGCAGCAAGCTGGTGATTTTCGTTCCGCAGAGCAAGTAATCCAACAAAGGAAAAAACAAGAGGCTCAAGCCATGGTCGACAAGCATGGAATGGGCGAAACTGTCTACCGTGATGACCTTGGTCGTCAAGTGGAGGAAATACGGAAGAAGAAGCTCCCACAGATGAACGAGGAGGAACAAGCGCAGCTTAACAAGGGGAAGGTGCAGAAGGAAAAGGAAGTACGTGTTCGTGAACAATTCCAAGCGTTGCAGCAGTCCTCCTTTGCTCGACATGCTGACGATGATGGTTTGGAGGAGTCAAGAAAGGACGTGATCCGAAAAGGAGATCCGATGGCAGCATATGCACTGAAGAAAAAAGCCAAAACGCAGGCTGCAAAGGGCAAACCTCAACGACCCAGCTACAAGGGGCCGCCTCCGAAACCAAATCGATACGGAATACCACCTGGATATCGTTGGGACGGAGTTGACAGAGGAAACGGCTTCGAAGATAAAGTTCTGGCTAGCAAATACAGTGCCAATCACAAGAAGGAGCAAGCCTATCGCTGGAGCACTTCAGACATGTAATTGGTTGTATTGATATTCTAGGTGTTATTACTAAGGGGATCGAATTCTAGAACTGAACCTTGATTTTTCCATCATTGGGCGACCCGTCACCGCGCACAATTGCGGTAAAACGAATGACTTTCCCAATTAGCTTTTGTTCGTTTTCTGCGTCAGGTGTGTTTCCGTGAGCGTCAAACTCAACCGTTTCTCCAGATATTGTCACGTGCACATCCTCAAGATTTTGTCTTGGAATGTATACGAAAACGTGACCCAATCGATAGAAACTTTGTCTCAGATGGATGGAAATCTGATCGGAAGACTTTTCGACCTTGCTGACCTCATATCCGCAAGAGAAATGAATGGTGCTCCCTAAGTACTCCGGGGTGGTTGGCTTGACAGCTTTGAGGTGAAAGATCTCCGTTTCATGAGATTGTAGAAGCTTGCGCAAGCTAAATCGTTCGCCTTCTTCGGTTCTTGGGTCAGGCATCCATTTGTATTCCCCTGACCAAAACGAAATTATGTGAAAGCCAGGCCTGTGAACTTGACCGTGATCAATATGGACTGCACCTGATCTCCATCCTTTGGTCGGAGGTGGTAACAACGCCGATTGGGGGACCGTAACCACTGCTGGTTTGTCACTCCAATTGCTAACAGACAGCAAAGTCCATGTACCCATGCCTTTGGCAACATGGACGCAGTTTCGTTTCCTCTCTGACACCAAGTTACCCTCACTCCCAGAAAAAGAAGCAAGGCGAGCCAGAATTGTCGCCTCGTGATTATGATCGCGCTCCAAGGGGAGGTCTTCTGGGCGGATGATAGGCTGATATCGATCCGTGCACCAAAGCCTCATCACACTTGGGAGGCCATCATTAGTGCTGTGTAAGTCCAAAACAACGGCACTTGCACCTGTCATGGGATAAATTTTGGAAGCAATTCTCATCCTCGCCAGAGGCACCTTGGTCAAATCGTCAGACAGCAAGAGCATGCCACATGTCATCGCCACGACTGATGCCGTGCTTGCGACCTCCACGTCGGTCAATTTGGTGGTCTTACCAAGCAAGAGGCAATCAGGATCATTGTGCCACCACCTGTGTCCCATTGGAGCTCTTGAGATGGAGTTACGGATCATTGCTCTCAGGGCTGGAAGTGTTCCATTGTCCCAGTAGGGGAGAGGAAAGGTGGGGTACCAAGTTGGTCCTGTATCAGCACTTATTCGATTGGCGTCAATGTACCCAATGCCAGGTCCGATAGGACAACCGCAGCCAATGAGAAACACGTCGGGGCCGGCAGCTGATCTGATTGTGCGAAGAGCAAGAGTCATCGCCTCTGCTCTTGAAATGCTCAAATCGTATTTTCCATTTCCCTGCAGACAGCTTGCATACAGAAAATCAATCTTTAAGACGGTGAAACCCCAATCCTGCACTGCGCGGCGAACACAACCATACACGTATTCCCTCACAAACGGGTTGGTAACATCCAAGCCATAGAAGAACTTTCCACAGTATGATGAATTTGCGATTCTTCCCTCATCATTTCGAATGATCCAGTCCGGGTGGGCCTTCGCAAGCTTTGAATGCTTGTCAGCACCAAAGGGGGCTAGCCACAGCCCAGGCCGCATGCCGCACGCTCGTATGTCATCAGCCACCCCTTTGAGACCATTTGGGAACTTGTTTGGTTTGAGTGAATCCCAATCGCCCCAAGCTGTCATGTATCCATCATCTACGACGGCCACATTTGTAGGAAGCTTATTGTTCATATCCTGCAGTTTGGAAAAGTTCTCCCTCAGATTGGCAGCAGTGATCTTCTCGTAGTAGTGATACCACGAACACCAGCCAGTCAAAATGGGCCCATTCTGTAGGGGTCGCGCTATATTGTGGGATGCAGCAGCATGCAAAAAGTGTGCCATTGGTTCTTCGTCATATCCATGAGGAGGAACCAGTTCCGCATATGCCCAATCTGTGTCGACGTGTTTCATTAGAATGGTATTGTCAAAGGAAACGTGCATCGCAATTTGCTTGAGGTCCTTATCCGCTTGAAGGAGTCCGTATTGTCGATGTTGCGACAGCCACCCAAGCACCAAAGCAGGACCACCTTTTTCGTCAAGTGCCTGGTATGGAAACCGTTTCAGTTCGGCTTCGTTAGATGTTGGCATATGCCCATCGGACGAAATGCACGCGAAAAAATCGGAAGAATAATGTCCCTCCACTGGTGACGGTGGTTGATGCGAACGATCATATTCTGTTGTATGAACCGGCGGCGGGGATCCGCCCAGATTGAAGGCACGGCTATACACATCAGGTAGGCCTGATTTTGGTTGGGGTGCTCCCTTCACAATCGACCCTGCAAATGACCACGATTGGTAGCCGCTGACATAGATGTGAGTCGGAGCACTCTGCGCCACATCCAAGGATCCTTGTAACACAGTTATATCTTCTAAGGAAACATCAGGATTCTGAGGAATGTGTACCTTCCAAAGCAGTGGAGGGGCTGTCTGCTCAGCCCTGTGTGTGCAAGGCATGGCAAAAGTGATGGTTGGTCCTTGGACATCACACGGTTGCAAAGTATCGGCATGCTCCTCTAGTCGGTCCCACGAGTTTGTAAGGTGATCTTCTATCGTGCAGTGCTTGTGAAGTTCTCCGTGGAGATGAGCTGGAGGCTCTGGTATTTTCATGGGTCTCTCTTTCAAACACAAGCGCAATGCCTTGCAGGGTCCAATCCCGCGTATAGTCATGTCATCGAGGTGTTCCATTCGAGCAATATCTTCGGTCGTGTAAAAGATCGAATAGACGTCAACTGGTTTCTTGTTGTCTCGACAGCAAGTCCGCCTCGTTAAGTCTCTGCTGAATGACATGTTCGTGTATGATGGAATCGCTTGCCAGGCCGGTCTGTACGTGATCTGCATCAACACTTTGCTCGATATGGACCAGTACGGCGATAGGAGGCTCCATGAGATACCTCCTCGAGACAGGGCGTCGAGTAAAGATTCGGTCTCGGGAGAGTTTGAAGGAGAAGTTTCGGCTGGGTCATCGTCTGAGCAGCACCACCGCGGAGAGTCGCCTGGTTCTAATCGTTCAATCGTCTTCCCGTCCGGAGAGCTCAATACAAAAGCCCACCCTTCTCTGCTCATGGTGCGTTCTCGTTTCGGTTTGGTTGATTTGCAGGAATGAGCGGTTAGAGTTCCCAGTGTTCAATGTTATGTGCAAGCTGAAGTAGGGGATCCTATCTTGTGTTTTGTGTCGTGTGTGTTCTCCTTTGATAGGAAATCCGAGCGCGCAGAAGTCAAAAAGGCGACGCAAACAAGTCAGTCAGTCTGTCGTCAGTTCATCTATATGTTAATGTGTAGACGCGCATTACGTACTGTACTATCAGGTTATTGCATAGTAGTCGGAGCGCAGCGTCCCAGTACCGTGCCGGTAGAGCTGTGTATTGCAGTACATGTACATGTTGTAGCATACTGTACATGTACTGTACCGGTACTGGACTAAACGGACTAATCCGACTACTCACTGCTGCCGCGCCCCCGCACTCACTCGTTCGTTCATCATCGTCCAATGAACTTCACCGAATTGCTCAACAATCGGCGAAGTGAAAGTTGCATGACTCCCTCTTTTGCACACATGAATAGTTGCATCGTAATGGATGCAACTGATCTGTAGAAGGGCTTCTCCATTGGAGAGGCGTTGAGAGTGAACGATGCATCTTTGTGATATTGAAGGAGCTCGAACCATCAAAAAGGTGGGGTTTAGCACTTTGGAGAGTAACACGTAATTTTCTAGTAAATTGCGAGGTTTTAAATTGTCTTGAAATAGCGTGACACCCCCTAAATAAAAGCTCGAACTTTCAAATTCCTGACCAAACTCCCCGGGTATTGAAAAAAGAGATCCTGCCAGAACTAGTAGCCAGTAACCAGTAGGAAAACAGAAAAACACATCCGCACATAGCACCGTTATATACGGGCGCGCTCACGCGCACGCAAAGTAATTAGTCGCTGCGCTCCGACAATGATACGAATCTCTCTGCTTGGCTTCATCACGATGGTCGTGTATGCATGCATGTATAACTGACGATCAAGCGTCGTTGCCATCAACAAAATGAAGAGACAATCATATTTCCTACCACTGATAACAAGTATCTCGAAAGGATAAGGGGGTCTTTCTACTAGAGATATTGATTAGATACACGGAAAACTCGTGGCTTATTTGTACGCAAAAATACATATGCATGGACTGACTCTACACTCACTATACAAGCTTGGGCGTCAGCACATCACGAGCACATGGGTGTGTCAAGCTTGGTGGACTGGTTGGGCTTCATTCTTTACTGTCTCAATTCTCGGCAACCACGTGCTCAGTCTCCTCGGGGGTATCAGATGAGTCATCATCAGCCTCGACAATCTTTTCGCCCCTTTCGTAGTCTGCGTCGTCGTTGTGTCCATCCGGCATGGGAGTACGACAGGCAATGATTCGGGACACGACAGTATCGCCAGTCACATTCAAGGCGGTAATGCAACGGTCAAGGAACCAGTCGATTGCCACGACGAATTCAAAGCCGTTTGGAGTTCCGGTTCCTCCAAAGACGGTGTTGTAGGCAGTAATGATCAAGACCAAGGCAGAAGAAGGAACTGGAGCAGTTCCAACAGAGCCAACAGTCGAGAGGATGATGAGGAGAATGTAGGAAGCAGCCGTGGGCTGGACACCGTTGAGGAAGGCCAACCAGATGCAAGCACAGGGGAAGTAAATGGCGGAACCATCCATGTTGACAGTGGCTCCGAGAGGCAAGACAAAGTTGCGAATGTCATCAGGGACCATGCCGCTGTTCTTGACGCATCGCAAGGTGACCGGGAGAGTGGCAGCGCTGGATGCACAAGCCAAAGCGGTGGTCTGAGCTGGAATAATGTGTTTGAGGTAATCGAAGGGGTTCGACTTGGTAAGAAACCCGAGGAGGCAAATGTCGACAACGATGAAGTGAAGGATGAATCCCACGAGACTGGCTGCAATCAGCCATCCGACGTTCGCAAAGGCTCCTCCAAGATCGGTCTGAGATCCGATGGCTTGAGAAATTAAAGAGAATACAGCGAATGGGGTGATCGCAATCACCCAGTTGATGAGAGTGAGGAAGAGTTCGCTGCACTCGGTGAACAGCATCACTAGGGGACTTTCACTCTGAGAGATATTCTTCTTGAACATGACTTTTCCCAAAGCCACGCCAAAGCAGATCGCGAAGACAATGACAGCGGCAAAGTTTTGCTCGACGAAGGAGAGGAAAATGTTTTGCGTGATGAGCTTGAGGAAGACACCCTGATAGATTGTGTCGCTCAGGGAGATATCATCACGTGCGCCGGTTGAGACACGGACGAAGGAACCGGAGATATCGTCGATTTCAAACATTGTGTTCATTTCGGTTGCATTCGCAGCACATGTGATGGATCCATCATCGCCTTCTGTGATGAAAGACATCTCGGCGTTGCACCCCAACTTGACGAAAGTGGGCTCCTCTTCACCAAAGTCGCCTTCTTTGAAGAGAGATTGGAAGGATAGAATGCTGATCAAGCCAATGATGGAGGCGATCAACGTAGTTAGAGTGTAGAGAACAACAGTCTTGATTCCGACGCTGCTGGCGCGCCCGACAACCATCATGTCAACAACGGAGATGACGACGTTGACGAAGACGAGGGGAAGAACGATAGCCTTTAGGGCGCGGATGAAGAGATCTCCAATCAGACCGATCCATTGCAGCACAATCTCCTTGGTTTCCATGTCCGACGGTTCCCAAACGCTGAGCCCGATTCCAGTTCCGATTCCAACAGCGGCGAAGCAGACAACAGAGAGAATGGGGTGGCGACCGAGGATCCCGCAACCTCCAATGGAGGCTTCGGCTTCCTCTTCAAGGGTGGTCTCGATGGTTTTGTCTGGGGATGCCATTGTACTGATTGAACTTACTCTGCTCTGACTCTGACTTGATCTGAGAATATGTTGTGAGAATATGGAAATAATGAACTATTCTTTGTTCTTCCTTGACTATGCAGGATAAAGATATCTGGTATCTTTCGTGTACATGATACCTGAAACCCTCGTGTGACTCCTGAAACTTCTCGGAAGATACAAGTTTTTCGCCTTTACTGCGACATTGGTGAAAATGACTTGCCCCAAGATTATTAAGACTGCAATCCTACTCAGCTAAGCCGACCAAACCAATTGGCACGAGCTACTAGTAGGTGCCTCTTCAGACCACGCCAATCTCGCATGGGGCACAAGGGAATTGCATTTGGTACCCCACTAGCTGAGCCGTTCCTCAAGCCGGTATCACTCTTAGCTGGCCCCGGGGTCGCCCGAATCATGTTGGCGCAAGCCTTGGGGGCATGAGGGCTCATCTCGCAAGATGAAATGTACCAGTCACTCCTATAAATGCGAATGACATGCCGCGATCTTGTTTCAGTAACACGGGCCTATGATATACACAAGATGAATATATTGAGGTGCGTTCACGACCCATCCGATTATGTTGGTGTCTCTTCCTGCTCTAGCTAGCTAGTCATGAGGGCATGTTCAGGTCGCGACACAGATGAAGTCTACGTGTACATGACTTGGGCACGCACACACTCATGGTGTTTTGGTCTACAAAACGTCTTAGACGTTTTAGGACAAAATGGCTTGAAGTTCGAGTATTCCACCAGAACACAAGAGAATTCTCCCCTTCCGTAAGGATTTCTGAAGTTTCGATGTGCGACGTATAGATCCTACTCTAGAGCTTCATCGAACTCTCTACCCTCCGCCAATTGCTTGGGTGGATGGGCGGCACCTAGTCTTGTGAATTCTGCTTTTGTGTGCAGAATTTCTTGATTCTGTTTATCGATACAAAGCCTCTCATTCAATTTGGTGCAGCACACTCTATAGGAACCACGTCGTTGCCTCGTCGTTCCTGGAAGCACAGCGAACATCATGACACGCCCAACTGTAGTCTTGATGTAAGCTTCTTCTTACGAGGAAAAGAACTTAATCGTGGCGAAGATTGCAAATATCATGATCGAGTGTTGTACAAGACCAAGTTCGGCGACAGAGCTCTAGTCTACAGTACCTTATCAATGCAACTAGACCGACGAAACAAGAACGAAGGCGATGCCATATGTTTGGAAACCCCCACAGGAACGCTCTCTAGAGAGAGTCTTCATGTCTGGATAGGCTAACATGCTGCTACCATAATCTTTCATTCTGTCAGATGCAATCTCTTTGTTGAGGAGCTTTTAGTCATCGTTGTGTCACGATATCCCGCTTTCGCCTGCATCTTGTTGTTGTGTAGCTGCTATACGCCGCAACGCCCAGGTACTACGTGTTGAATTTCAACCCTAAATAATAGTCTCCCAATCATTTTCAAACCTTTCTAGTACTAATGCGACCAATGTCTGATAAAATTTGGAAGCTTGGGTCTCTTGGAACCCAAGTTATGTAGTGAGATACAATATCCATGTCACTAGGTAGCCCGTGTTATAATCATGCTCGTAGAAAAGTTATTTTCCTTTGCTTCAAAATACTTAGCTCACACTTCTGGCGCATCAGACATGCACTCAAAGTACTTTTTCGACAACATGTTGACTTACTTTGACTTGACCTTGACTTCAATGAGGTGCTGGAGTAGTCCAAACTCTGACCATTTTCCGCCGAAT
>JAVCKV010312492.1:0-14136 GCA_032274145.1 Herpochondria borealis
CCATATCATGGGTCGTGGGCCATGAGCGTTTTCAGGGCTAGCTTCCTAGAGCTTGTTTTAGCAATAAGGAACCTACATGTACATTCATGTGGTGGTGGACGACTCGACTCGCATATTATTATAAATAAATGTTGTCAAAATGGGCGGCAATCCACATTTATTTGCCAGTCGAAGCGGTAGTGGGCTACGGCGATATCCATCTTGGGCTGAGATTGTTGTTCAAAACTCCCGGCAAAAGGCTACCACTCGGCACAAAAAAATAGGATTGAAGTTACACCTACCGTGATCACAGTATGCGATGCAGCAGCATTTTCGATACCGCCAGAATATGCTGTGCAAAATCTCTCGGGTTCTACTAGATACAGTATAGCTAGTAAAACACAAAATTATTTGGGTGTTGTGTTTTGGGTTGAAAACCTATTGCGAACAATGCTGGGTGTGAGCTGTTGTAGTTGCTGTTAGAAGTTACGAAAAGAGACAAACTTTGGTTGATTTAGGACCATCATATATATTTATTCGCTATACTAGACTTTTCTGAGGACGGCTGGCTAAGTGCAACCGTGCCTACTAACCCACCAATACATATATGCAACACATATAGCACTCGAATCAATCATAAGGCTCCCAATACCATCCCTTCTTACAATCTCTCAGGGCCGGCTCCCAATAATATTGTCGGTGTGGATGGTATACTGCAAAACGTTCGATCACATTCCCGCCTTCTCTCCGCGAAGGGCGCGACGAGTCGAGTTGCCGGTTGCTGGTGTCGTTGTTGTAATAGTTTTCTCGCAGGCGATTGGACGCCACTCATTGGGAACTGGATCAACCGAGCCATAGAAGGAACGAATGAGCGATGTATCATTCGTAACTGTCGGCTCGAATCCATCCTCGCATCCACATTTGAATTTCGAGGGAGGGTCATAGTCGACACAAAAGGATCCATCCCCAGGACAGGGAAAGTTATCTGAACATTCATTTTTATCGCGACAGTCACTGCTAGCCTCGTCGTATCCATCGAGGCAAGTGCACTCACAGGAGGTCCTGGAGGCCGACAAGCCACAAGAGGAACGGCCACTGACACAAAAGGGACCGTCGTCGCCACAGGCATAGTAGCCAGCGACGTCGGATCCTGCAGAACAGGTGGGTGGAATGAAAAAGCCGGGAGGTAGCAAAACCGTGCCGATTGCATGTACGATACCGTTGAAACCCATCATGTTGACATCGTTGAACAACTTAGGATCAATGTTCGCATCGACTGTGACGGCGTCGTTGACGTTGAAGGTGTCGAAGGTAGAAGTGTTTTTGGAAACGGTGATATTCTCGCCTTGTAGGGTAGCAAAGGTCCCTCCAATCTCAATGTCGTCGTCCAAACCCTTGAAGAGAGGAATGACCTCATCCACGATATGGTATTTTAATACATCCAACAATACGTCTGGGTTCGACGCTAGGTAGGTAAGAACGTCTTCAGATAGATTGCCGAATGCCTCGTTTGTTGGTGCAAAGACTGTGAATGAGCGATCCGTTGTGAGCATATCGGCCAATCCAGCTTCACCAATATTCTTTGTCAGAATCGACAATGGCTCAGCCGCATCCATCAGGTCAAAGATCGATCGAGCCACGCACTCTGGGACGATGGCCAACTCTGACAACGTGTGGACAAGTCCCGCGGAAACTGGGATGTCGGCCTCTGTGACTTGAATGCCATTGAGAAACAAGTTTCCAAAAAGAGCATCAACCCGAGCTCCGGTGGAGGTAATGGCTAGGTGAGGCGCGCTCAGTGAAGGAATCTTGGATGTTTCTCTCCCATAGAAGACGTAAGCTCCGATGAAACATTCCAAGTGCATGCTGTATGGCGCTGTCAAGAAGTCAGCGAGATATTCAGCTGACATCGTGGCTGTGAACGCACTATCAGTGGGAGCAAAAAGAGAGCCCACTTCAAATTCCGTCAAGATGGAAGGGTTGGACATCAGGGCAGCCTTGAGAAAGGTGTGATCGGGAGAAGCGGAGAGAACATCAAAGAATGATTGAGATGACACTTCTGGTAGTTCAGTGGGAGTCGAGGACGGAGCATCAATTGGGATGGTAAAGGTCGGAGGGAGCAGAAGCCTATCAGTCAGATGACCAATACCATTGAAACGAAGGAAATTCTTCTGAAGGACATTTGCGTCAGCGTATTCGACGTTTCCAGTCACTACAAAGGCTTCATTCACCATGGCCACTGTAAGGTCCTCGCCTTGGAGAGTTGGAAAGGAGCCAGCGCTTTCAGCGTCCTCGAGATCAACCGTTCCTTCCGCAATGTTATACATCAAGACCTCCCTGAAGGCTTCCCGGTTACTGCCAAGGTATAAAAGTGTTTCCCGTGGTAGTCGCCGAAAGGCATCATTTCTTGGCATGAGGACAGTGATAGGGCGGGATGTATTTAGAGTATCGGTAAGTCCAGTCTCGCGGACGATGAGCTCCAGACTCGATAAGACGCCTGGGCTCCTCACAACAGTGTCATAAAGAGAAGAGTTAAAAATAATAAATGGAAGGATTGGCCTCGCAGAGATGACGTGAACGATGCCATTGGTGGCTTCAATGTCTGCGGTAGTCACAGGAATCTCGTTCACCAAGATTGTTCCATTCTCGGGTCTGAGAAAAATGTCCGTTCCGATTGCAGAGTTCACCCGAAGATTTCTATCAACGAGGGAAGACGGCGCAGGCGCCAAGATTACGCTGCCAAACAGTAAAGAACTGAGATGTCTGGCAAAGGGGGCAGTTAAGAGATCGGCAAAATAGTCCTCGGGAATGCCATTCCTCAAGGCCTCATCGTCTGGCGCAACCAGAGTGATATTTATTCCGGCTAGACTGAAGACCCGAACAGCTGGAGGTGAGGCCATGACGAGTTGCTGAAGCATCGAGCTATCTTCTAACCCATTAACGATATCAAGAATGGTCTGGGCGGCAACATTAGATGCCATCAAACCAAAGAAGGTCAAAGAGGAAAGGGCGGTAGACAGCTTCATGGTGCACACGATATAAAATTGTGACCTCTACGGGCATTTTGCGAGATACAACACGGTCATTTACAAGGTATCGATGTGCTCGTCAAGACAACTAACTCATCGTAGAGTGGAGGAGCAAGGCATAGGATGTTGTGGCGATGCTTGAAAAAGGCATAACATTTCAGGTCACCGACGGCGATGACCGGGCTGATCATCATGATTATGTTTGTGACTCACACTCTGCTTCCCACTGCACTACAGTATAAATGATGTAACGTGTCACATGTAATTTCCTCTACAGATAGAGTACAAGACAAAAATAGATACCAGTGAGCGCAGTAGGATCGGGCTTGAGCGGAACCTCGACTGGCGAACAGTCATCTTTCGAAGACATATTGTTATAGCCCCAAGTCATTTGTATCGGCTTGGGGCTTACTTCTCGTATCTTTTGGGTTAGATCTGATATTTCTCACGGCGATGTGTACTCTGGAGTGAGTTCACACTTGCATCGCGATGACTACTTCTAGATTGAGATAGCGCAATGATCAGTGCATTGATGTTATGATTTGCATGCGACCCTAAAGTCAGCCAGACCAAGGTTGCTTTGATGCGTACCGTTACTAGCTCAAATAGGGATGCACATACATCAAAAAGCAAGACGCCGCAAGATGTTAGTTTTCGATCCGATCGGAACGATTCAGCACTATGATCGTATAGATGATGTGCAAGGATCTGGTATAACCTCTTTTTTCAGAGCTGAATTTGACGACAAAACGAGTGACGATGTCTGTCTCTCCAACCTCGCCAGACATGCACACACATGACCTCTACAGGGTTTACAAGTCCGCCAATGTCTTCTTCGGGTTTCAATGTCTTCCTTCCTACAACCTCACGGCGCCTCTAATGGTACGATGCGACTTGGAGGTTTCTTGCGGAGTACATTTTCCCTGTCAGTCCCATGCCGCATGCTCCAATATGTTTCATTCGGCCACTGGAAGTGGTAGCTATTATTCTGGATCAAGTTGTTCAGCGTGATTTCGACACACTTGTAGTCGGCGTCGTAATCAGTGCCAGTTCCTCTAATAAGGAGACGAAAGGCAGGATCCCATATTCACTGGATGCTGACAACGAAAGCATCCAACCAACCACCGTTGCCAACGCTCCTATAACGAAAGAAGCATAATAGCGTTGGAAGTGCATCATACATGATGATGCGATGGATGTTCTTTTTCTGTCCAGTTGTTTGTGATGCGTCCTCAATCCAGTATCATGTTCATAGCAACGCGATCGCCGATTTCACGTGTTATCTTGATTTCACCAACTACAATTGGTATAGAGTCAATCAGACATGATGCTTGATCAGAACCTTGTGACACGAACGAAACAAGAATTTCCATCCTCCTTCGATAAGTAGGTCAACAAGAATAGCAGGTGGCACACGGCAGTTTTGCTTCTTCTCGTGAATTCATTCATTCTTCAACTCTTGGAGTCACGCTAGCTCCAAGACAAAAAATGAGTGTGCCTGGTTGATACACGTCGTCCTTGGGTGCTTGGCACGATAGAACTTGGACAAAAACGTCCAACAGCATTGTTCTTGTGCAGTCCACTTTTTGCAGTCACGATCAGACAGCCAACTACCACCAGGTTGGTTTACAGGCTTACAATCATCAGCATAGCATGGAGCTGTCGCGAGCAGTGTGTTTGACTTTATGATTCCGTGATTGCAAACTGTCTACTCTAAGTTATGATGGATGGGGTAGTGTGATCATTATTTGTACTCACAGCCATCATGTAGCCTGGGACTCCATAGAGCTGGTGGTGGCGGGCAACGGACCGGGATGGCTCCTGCGCTTCGTGCAGACGTCGCTTGCTTCGTTGCATTCTAGAGACGTCGCCGGTTCAGTTTTATTCGTGTGATGTGGGCTTCCCGCGTCGCTTTTGCCTCTCCATCTACTTCTACTCCACTTCGTGTGGCAGTATCGTACTACCATAGAGTGGAAAACAACCTGAACCAACACATTGAAGGTGTTGCGATCACTATACTCATAATCAGCAGAATCGCATTCATCTCGTCACTCTTCTGAATCACATTAAGAAGGAAGGGATTGCAGTAGTCGAGCATGAAGTATCGTACTACGCTGATAACGTTGCGGACCGCCAGTCTAGTAGCAATTGCAGGAGTCATGGTGGGGTATCAGATTGGTCACCAAACGCCTTATGATGAACCTTCTTCGCCTAGTGATGCTGCAAAGTCTTCCTTCGACTCATTGGCCCATCAAGAATCTCTTGACTTCTTTACTGATATCACCGACAAGGAATGGAACAATCTCAAAATGAAAGTAAAGGAAATGCAACCCAATACGCTGGGCAATCCTCGAGAAGGACCTCTTGTCATGGGGGAATGGCTTCAAAGTCATTACGAACCAGATTTTGTGTGTCGTCACGAACGTCGCATTGGTAAACTAGGTGATGGAGGCAAGTGGGTTTGTGATCCACAGTATATATCACAGAGTAATAGTTGTTTGGTGTATAGCATTGGATCCAACGGTGAAACCAGTTTCGAAGAGGCCATTTTCAAGTCGATTGGGTCTCATTGTGAAGTCCACACGTTTGATTTTGATGACTACAAGGACGTGGTCGAGGCAACGGGCGCGCACTATCATCAGTGGGGGCTGTCCAACAAGATGGGCACGCACAAACAGTATTCGAAAAAGGTGGGAGGCCAGATCAACGCGGAATTCAAAACGCTGGCCGACACGGTCAAGCTGTTGGGACATGAAGATCGCATGATTGACATCTTCAAGATTGATTGTGAAGGATGTGAGTGGACAACCTTTCCATCATGGTTTGAGAATACAAACGTCAAGATGCGACAAGTATTGATTGAACTTCACTCGGAACAAGGTCCCAAAAAGCTGGCCCCACTTGCGTCCGCAGCAGACTTTTTCACAGCAATGTATCGACAGGGGTATGTTATTTTTCACAAGGAACCTAATATTCACTATTGGGGAATGGGTAGGAGGAATGCTATCGAGTACGGCTTTCTGCTGTTGAATCAATCCTTCTTTCAAGATCCAGAGACGGGCAAATCATGGTTGAAAGACAGTAGTACGGAACAGCGGTAGCCATCAAGTCGGAAGCGTTAGTGTTCGCCAATAATATCCCTTCTAGGTGCCAAAGACGGCATCGTCTTTCGCATGTCCTGTATAGACTGGGAAGCTCATTGTTCTGTACCAAGCCTCCTTATTATCAGCAGGATTGCTGTTCATTTTGACTTGGGGGAGCATGGGGCCCGTCCATTGTACTTGTCAGCCAGAAGTTGCACATCTGTATACACCGATCCCATGGCATTGTACTGATGCACAAACATATATCGCGGCGGCGATTTGGCGATTCAGTTTGCCTTGGGCGACAGCATGACCTGCTCCAGGTATCCTGACCACATGGCACAATCACAGGGACTCGTAATCAGTGTCACGACGGCAGGCGGGCAGGAACACTTCACTGGATGATGACTACGTAAGCATAATACCAACAGTTGTGAATGCTCCGAGAAATATGATTGTAAAGGGGAGTGTATGATGATGATGATGCAATGGATGAACGTCTTGCCGTACGGATGGTGTGTACGTCAATATCCAGTCTCATGTTCATGATGCGAGACGACAATGCGCAGTCTGCCATCTGATGCGTGCGTAGACCGACGGGTAAAATTGATGACACATCTTGCGCTCGCTCACCATGGAATTGGTTGAGTTATATAAGGGAGTCTGTACAAATAAGTTGGTTGGTGATGCATGTGCTTGTTGCAATAGTCAAAGAAGAGAGAGCGAGTATCGCTAACAGCGGATGGTAGAACGTGGCTGCGGAACCAGAGTAGAGTCAGTCAAAAGCTTGAAATTGGCTACGGCTACATCTAGTACCAGCCAGGTAGGTCTGCATCACTGGATAAAGGCTCTGAAAAGGTTGGTTAGTTGTATTCATTGAACTACAGCATTCTCTAACCTGTGTCATCTTCCAGATCTTCCCGCACCCCTCAGCCGCGACCAATCTACAATGCATGTTGTTTTCGCGACGACTACACACTAGCTCTCAGCGGCATAGCCCGCATGGCACAGCTACAGTAGCTGGGTTGCACACACACACACACACAGAGTGGTGATCACCTGCGCAGTCTTTCGTTTCTGTCCAGCGATACAACGAAGCTCCAACAGACTACGGCGGGGTATCATTCAGTTCCTCCCTCAAATCAGTGACCGAGTAGTAATCATAAATTCGCACTGCAGTTTGTGAGGAACCATCGTCACGGAGAATGTTCTCATAGCCAACGGCAACTCGTTCGCTTTCCGCTGCTATCGACACGCTTGGGCCCTTTCCGAACCAAGCTTTCTCACCCAGTGCAGGACCCATCAGCTCTTGACCAATGGGCACATAGTTGCCAAGATGAGTGAGGAATACACGAACAGAGCCTGCATTCTCAAGTGTGTTTTGGCCCGAAGCTATCATAATCTCTCCGGTATCTGCAATGTCCAAATCATAGCCCAACATGGCGTTTTCGTGGGTGCCTGAAACAGGAACCCCAAGGGGAACGGCATCGAAGAAGGTTGGATCAAGGCCCCAAATTGATACTACACCAGCGTTTGGATGTTCTTCGTCACTGTCACTGCTCGCAGTCACCACAGTATGCCCATAACTGTCGATTCTGACCTCTGCACCAAACTGACTGTTTTCCTCCAAACCAACAAGTACATTCTCGATAAGGTTGACCCATTCACCGTCTCGAAGCTCGAACCAAAAGATTTGACCTGGGTTAGGGAACTTTTCGTCATCGAGTGGCGCCCCGACCACAAGTCGCGTTCCATCTTCGGTTGCTGAGATGGAGTTTCCAAAGCGACTACCGTTGCTGGTACCAATGATATCAGACCCCACTTGGACCCATTCCCGACCATCAAAGTCAAACGCTTGGACCATACCGTACACCTGATTCAAATTTTCCGCATATTGAGGTGTACTGACAAACAGTCTGTCTCCAGCATGATCCAGAGCTATAGAATACCCAAGCTGACCCAGAGGCGTTGGTCCCAAGATTACTTGACCCTTTGGTACAAGCCCCAACTCTCTCGAAACAAAAAATACATGTACCTGTCCCTCGTCACGTTCAGGAGCTCCCACTGCGACTGTTGACCCATCACCACTCAGACTCATACTGGACCCCAACCTGTCTTCGGGTTCTTTACCCACCACAGCATCACCAATCTCGGCCCACTCGGTACCGAGCCCCAGATCACGATACACATCAAGTCGACCCCTCGACCCATCAAAATTCGGTGACGCGACCGCCAGAGTTTGACCATCTGCACTCAAGCTCACGTGTGAACCAAAGGATTCCACCCAGTCTCTGCGAAACTCGGTCACCACGTTCCACTCATAGGTTGTGGGTGCAACTGATGGAGCTCCATTCGAAGGTGCTGCTGACGGAGCACTGGTGGGTGGGGGAGGGACCCATGGTTTGGATCCCTGACTCAGGGCGAGGCCAATTCCTACTGCTGCACCTGTAATGCATAAGAGAGACACGAGCATGCCGATTTGAAATCGCACCGAAGTGCACAACTTGGCCACTGGACTCTGCTTGCCGGCTTGCTCCAACGTCTCTTGATCTCGTGTCTGAAGTGCTCGCATGGACTGATTGTTTGCTTCATTGCGAACAAGATCCAAAGGAATCGTTTCATCATTGAGCAACCGTCTTAGATCGGGTACATCATGACACCTCAGACAATAGCCTTGGTAGCAATCTCCTTCGACGGTTTGTGGCATCATTCGTCGCAACGTTCCAAACGGACCGTACTTTTCCTTCTTGTGTGTCTTTACGATACCACACTCGAGACAGTTGCCGGTTCGTGCCCAAACCTCTCGAAGTTCTTCGCGGTTCATGGTATGGCCCTGTCCATCAATCATCATGCGCATGGGTCTGCTCGTAGCACGTCGAGCACGAGCTTGTTCTTGTCCAATTCCTGAATCTCCGCTGTGCGTGGAGGAGGACAAATGTCGAGCTACCATTTCTTCTGAAGTCAAGCGGTTGTTTCCAATCTGCGCAGTCGACATGGAAGAAGTTGTATAGATGGATTGATCATCCATGGGATGACCATTGCTGTTGCGGATGCGTTCGGTGGCTTCCGTGTGAGTCACACTGTTGGGTTCTACGCTAAAGTTTCGAGACAACATGCCGACATGGTCATCTGCTTCGTCAGTTTCCACATTGGTTCCACCCGCCGAAAAGAGACTTGGATAGATATCCAATGATCGATGAGGAGCCGCCGCAGGATCACTGCTCTGGTGAGAGTTCTTGCGAGTAGGCTTATTGGCCCCAGGTTTGCCGCCCCCCTTTCCGTCCTTGCCGCCACTGCTTGATGGGGCTGCTCCAGAGACTCGGGTAACGCCAGGAACTGTGGCGCTGTTGGCCGCGCCCTTTTTGCCAGAAGCAGCTGGACCACCCGATACACGAGTTGGAGGTACATATCCGCTGCTTGGAGAGTCACTTGGGTTGTTGCTGGCTTCAGTGGTCTCGGTGACAGAGAGACCCTTCTTCCTCTTACCAGCTGATGGTGGACCCGATACATGGGTGGGTGGTACGTACCCACTACTATTACTCGAGGGGTCA
Organism: Herpochondria borealis; assembly: GCA_032274145.1. Lineage (NCBI taxonomy): Eukaryota > Rhodophyta > Florideophyceae > Ceramiales > Ceramiaceae > Herpochondria > Herpochondria borealis. The sequence goes on from JAVCKV010312492.1 coordinate 9,643, forward strand.
GCATATTCTTCACTTGCCCGAGCACTCGAGACGCCCCCCTTCTTGGTTGGTCGAGGAGGCCCCGACATGTGGGTGGGTGGTACAAACCCAGAAGACGACCCTAGAGAGCTGCCACTATCTCCCATCTTATCTTTCTTGGAGGATTTGCGCCTACCAGAGCCAGAAACTCGAGTGGGAGGTACATACTCACTTGTGGTGGTGGTGGTGGATGGAATGGCAGCTGATGATGATCGTTCTTTTCGTCTACTCCTTTTCGAAGTACGTGGCCCCCCTGATTCACGGGTTGGGGGTACATAACCATCATCCTTTCTGTTGACAGCCTCTGATCGGGGCTCAGCGACATGGGTTGGGGGTACAAACCCGCTTTCAGCTACTGATGGTGGGGTGGAGACTTGTGGCGGGGAGACTGGTGGTGGGGTGGAGAGTTTCTTGTTGCTCTTTGCCTTTCGAAAAGATGCTCCGCCCGCTTCAGCATAATCCTCTTCAAAGATTTCATTGCTGTCATCAGGAAAGACGATGGGGGCCGCCTGTTGTGAAATGATTGGTGGTGGTGCTGATGTCGCCAACTTGGAGGAGGAAGAAGAAGACTTTCTTTTATCCTTCTTGGATGACTTCTTGCGTCGCTTTTGACTACTTGTCAGCGTATCTTTGGAACTCTGCTTCAGTTCAAAGTTTGCAAAGGCATCTGCCTCCCCGAAGGCGTTTGCTGCTACTTGATCTCTATTTGTCTCCTCTGTTGACATCCTTGCGCTTCTCGTTGTTGTTACTGTTGTTGTTGTAATGCTGTGATGATTGCTGCAATACGATGCTTCTGGTTCCTTCTGTTTTTGAGGCTCCACGGAGAATCAAGAGATGGAGATTAGTGACTGGAAACGAGGGAAAACCAGGTCAAATTTGAGTACGTAGAGCTGCGAGAGAATGACCAATGGTGACTATAATTGTTTCCCCATTGTGAGCAAGTTGAAGAGGGCCCTTCTGGTTCTCACGATTCTAGACATTTATTCGACTTTAAGACCGATAATGACTTTCCCGTAGTTACTTAACGTTTTTCGAAATGTCCATTGTCATACACGTTTTGTCTTTTCGTATGTGTTTTGCATGTCACCCTAGGTTTATCCGTGTTTAGATTCATAGGTGGTGGCTTATGATTTATCACAACATTTATCAGAGACGCATCCATTCTATCCATTCTATCTATGACATACACTGACTTAGAAATCTTGGAAACCGAACGGTCCAACTATACTGGTATGAGGTCCAGCAAGACCATCGCGCACTGGTTGAACCTTGGGTTGATCGTGTTGCTTCTATATTACAGTCTAGCTAGAGATGCGCAACAGGCTTATATGTTCAAACACAGCTTTGTTATGAACACAATACAAGCATCCATTTATAAAATACTTCGCAAGCCAGAATGTTCCCAATTCTTGGAACGGCGCAGGCTGGTTCACATCTAGGCCTGGGCGGGAAACTTCTTTGTGTTGTTCTTGATGCGCAACAGGCTTATAATATTACGTTCAAATTCACAAGATACTGTTATAAGAATGTTCCCATCTTACATTCTTGAGACGTAGCTCTAGAGTACAATACAGCACCTACTACTTACAGCTAGATTACTATGTTTGGGAGCACTTGCTCATTCTTCCATAGTCTTGTCTGCAAGCAGGGGTACACTATGGTGATGTACTATACAGTCAGAGTGGTGAAGCACTGTAGCTACCCCTGACTAAAGTCCGGACTAAAGTCACTCACGAGACAGGCTATGATGGATAAGTAGTCCATGCTTATAGTAGTCCATACTGTAGTATGATCTGGTGTGGACGTTGAACCAACCTACACGTATAAATATTAACTACACCCTTGCCACAACACAATGGTCCCATGACAGCAGCATGATCAACGCTTATTGACCACAACTAGACTGGTAGCTCATGGCCAAGAACTTTCCTTCCCGTCTCCCTTGATCCACCGACCAGCTCTGCGGTAGCCTTTTTCTCGCTTCACAAACGTCCCACTCGTGTTTTGCAAAATGTCTACCTTCACCTATATGTACATTAGTAGCAACCACGCTTCACTTTTATATATTGATGGATTGTCGGTGGAAGATGATCATGTTTGTCCTATCAATAAAATAATCGTGAGGTAGTGTAGAGCTATTAGTTTTTAATTAGCTAGCAGTTGTTAGCAACGCCACATACATAGCACAACGATTGGCCTGTGTATTTATCCGCCTCAGTCACGGGGGATCATTCACATGGTCGTGGCTGGTCCAACAGTGTGTCCAGCAGTACGTCCAGCAGTGCATCCAGCAGTGCATCCAGCAGTGAGTGCGCGAGTTAATATTGGCCGGCATAATAGCATTGTATTGGCTGGTTCAGCACGAGCGGTCGGTTGCGAACACGGGCTCCTGTCATGTATTCACTCATGCGCATCATCATTAGCGATACCTGGTCCAACAGTGTGTCCAACAGTGTGTCCAACAGTGCGTCCAACAGTGCGTCCAGCAGTGAGTCCAGCAGTGCGTGCGAGAGTTCATATTGGCCGGTAGGTATAGCATTGTATTGGCCGGTTCAGCACGAGCGGTCGGTTGCGAACACGGGGTGTCATTTATTCACTCATGCGCATCATCATTAGCGATACAGCCATTGCAGGGACTCTATCTATCTCTCAGCCCAAAGCAGAAGACGCAACAAGGTGAGAGCGCTGCGTATATTGCGCGATTATCTTCAGACAGTACGCCGCCTCCTGCTGTCGGGAGTTTGTAGACCACAAGAGTTGTTGTTCTTGGGTGATTGAATCACCGTGCAGTAGCTACAGTGCTGGCGCCATCACGCCACAATGCTGAAGTGGAGCAAGGTGCGATCTGGAGTTGATTGGACTCTGGATGAGGAGAGCACTTGCTATTAGTGTTTATTAGTATAAGCTGGATCAAGAAGGAGACGCTTTAAAATCCTGGCAAACGTCGTAGCGCGCTCGCTACTAGGCCCAGTCGTTACCACATTGCTTGATGCAGACTGGTTTGAATTCTCGAACTGTGACAAACTGCAAGATTACTATTGACCACAACAGTCGTCTGCCATCATCAGTGGTGTAGGGATAGATGGTTCGGGACGCAAAAGATGTGCACCACTGAAGGCGTGGCAAACGATGCAGTATAAGGCTGTTATCTGCCAACACATCCTGATGAGCTGATGGGGGCAGATATTATTATCCTGATAATGTCAACCAGCTGATGATGCTGATTGCCGTCTGCTCGTGACTGCAAAAATGTAGAGAGCAGCCAAAGAAATGAGGTTGGGCTTCTCTCCAGCGTGTTGGACTTCTGTCAAAGTTATCATGCCACCCACCCAAGAACCACGCATATCACTCAGCACACTTATTTAGTGTCTAGAGTGTGAGTGGAAGAGTGGAAGAATGGGTTCACCAGCTGACAGCAGGTTCAGCTTACTAATAAATTACACTGGTTCGGCGAGGTCACACACCATTCATTCCTCAACGCAGGTTTACCATTGCAATCGTGTCAATGAAAAATTGTCACTACTATGTACTCGGAGACCACTGACTGACTCTAGACTTTGAGGTGCAATCTAAAAAAAGTGATCCCACTAGCCGACACCAAGCTGAGGGGTGCTGCATATTCTGGTTGTTGAACTGATAAGGGGGGATGGAAACTCTTGTTTTGTTCTTTTGTCCAACCCAAGGTTTCGTTCTTTCGTCCAACCCAAGGCTCTGCATATAACTCAACCAACTCCATGGTGAACCAGGCAAGATGTGCCGTCAATTTTCGCGAAAGGCAACTGGATTTCCCCAGTCAATTCAAAGATTCTGTTTCTTTTTTACGCTTCGATCCTGAAGGAGTTTGAGGGCACAACCTTTGAAATCAAATGTCACAACTTCAGATATTTCATTGTGGCTTAGTTCGACCGGACTGAGCTTAGGGAGTTGAGTGTCAGTGCGACCAGTAAGGTCTGAAACCATAGGAAGTGACTGTTAAATTGAAGGCTGCCTCTTGTGGGAATAAAATTAAAGTCAGCATTTGAGGATCTTTTTGCCCACTGAAGAATCATTTTGTAAAACGGGCTATCAGGTGCATTGATGTGATGAATTAACTGCATGAGATCAACAATTGCCTTTTGTTCCTCAGTATAGTGAAAGCCTTGGTTGCTTTCAAAACAATTGGGATTCCCAAAACGATGACCTGGCTGGAAGAAGGGACCTAACTATGCTTCCATGTCCTCCTCGAAATGTAGATAATCATTGTCATCAGATGACGAATATGTGTCATTGGTAGGAAGGGGATCACATATTCGCCCGAGTTCCAACGGAGCGGTGCAGTGGCTGATCTTCGTCGAGGAGGACGTTGCCGATCGCTTCCATCAAGAAATCTAGATCAAACCGGTGGTCGTGCATCATATCTTTTACACTGACTAGAGACGGTCGTCTATCTGATGGTAGTACAGTGCCTGTCTCACTTCTCGCTTTCATTCTTCGAGC
>JAVCKV010312602.1:0-14136 GCA_032274145.1 Herpochondria borealis
CATGTTCTAGAGTAAACTGAACTGTACAACTTTCGAGAAACGACCCTTCGGATGAGAAGAGAGGCGTAGCCAACTTGATGACTCCAAATACTTGTGAACCTCTACTAGAGGAGACACCTACTAGAGAGGAGTTGCCGTAGAGAGGAGTCACCAAGAAGTCGTGCACACGCCAGGTACAGGATAGACCTACCTGCGCAATCGGCCAACGGCGCCGCAATGTGCGTACAAGATTCCACCAGTGTACCACAAGCTCAACCCGATCTGGCCTACGTCTCGCACAGAGTACTTCTACCATTGTGGAATGCAGTATCCGGTGCTACTCTAGGAGGGTGAATGAATCAATCTACCCTCTGTCGCCGCATCCACTCTCCGCTGGGACGGTTGCCGGATACACTGGCGCTTGCTTGTAGAGTATACTGTTACTTGCACTACAATGGGAGTGTACATCCTATTTTGACTTCTTCTACTCTAGCCAGGGCGGAGACATAGGAACAAGCACATCTTGCTCTCTAACTAGAACCGAAAAGAAGGCATTCTATTTATTAGACTGTTTCGTTGCTCATGCATCGTCACGAACAAGTCCAGTGGTGGCATCGTACTTGTAATTTTGCAACATACTAGCAGCTCCCAGTGCCACAACTTCGGAGGGTTCTGTGGGTATGACCAAATTATCAGCATTGCCTTGTAGGGTGACGAAGCATTCTTGAACCGACGTTTGAATCAACTTGTGTTTGGCTCCACCACCCACCAAGAGTACGTGTGACAGCTGCACGGGCGTCATGTCTGTCACTTCTAATAATTTCGTCATGATGGACATCCACAAGAACGACAGGGATGTGGGAGCCGGCATGTGTGTGGATAGTTTCGATTCATCTGTAGATGTTAGAATCTGGTTCGTCACTTTTTGTTCGACGACAGTCCGAGCAATGCGTTCGTCCAAATGCTCCGGTTCTTTCGTTTCAAGATTCATGCCAATGTACGGAATGTGCAGTTGCGCGTTTGTTTGCGTATTGAGTTCAGCGACGGCTGTATGTGCTGCCATGTAGACACGTTGCAGTGCCATGGGATCGTTTTTGAGCGTTTCTTGAGCATCTGTGATTTGATCGACAATAGCTTGTACGTACAAGTCGGCTCCAATCGTGTCAATGGTGGTGGTACTCAAAATCACATTCTTTTGCACCACCGACAGGGTCGTTTCGAGTGCTCCTACATCAATCACCAACACTGGTGTTTCGAGCGCCTCTGGAAGTTCCTTTTGCGTCTGAGCACCCCAAATGGCAGCTACTGGCTCTGGCACCATGGTCATTACGGCCTTTGAGTCCTCGTCTGGAAATAGTTTCAAGAAGGCAGCTTCATAATCATCCCATTTCAAGGGAGGAGAAGTCACAATGGGCCGAACTTTGGTGGGATCTGCGTTGGCTCGCGCAAGGGCATCATCTAGCGCAGACGGAACCACTGTGGTAATGTGTGTCGGAGTCTGACCCGCGAGAAACGCCTTGCCCGGTCGCTCCCAGTACTTTTCAAAGGCTCGATCACCCACCAACGATTCGACATCATCCACAACAATCCCTGCAAACGTGTATCGTCCTCCTTCTCGATTCACCAAGACTCCAGGCTTGTCCTTGGCTAGTTTGAGATGAAAGGTTCCCACATCGATTCCAATGGTACCATCTGGGTACTTCTTGGTGAGTTCCTCCGATACAACTCCATGTTTCTTCTCGTAATGTTGCAATCGCCACTCGTATTCGTCCCATTCATCTTCCATACGACGCAGGGCTTTGTAAGAATAACGACCTACAAAGAGGATTGTCAGTCCAGCAATAATGGGGAGGATTTCCTTGCGTTGTGTCGCATGATAGTATCGCAAGTCTGGGCTCTGGTTTCGTTGCAGCAGACGCCGCGCTGCTATTGTTGACAGCATCGTACTAGCAACTACAATGTGATGATGACAGATGCCTTTTACAACAAAGAGAGATTGAAATACAGTGCAATGCCTTCGGTCGGGAGAGCGCAACGATAGCAAGTGCCGACGAGGTTGGATGATTGATTCATTCAAGGAATGAATGGCGATGACATCATCACCGAGCAGATTGAGAAATCGTAGTGTGCGAATTGGTACCGGTACGGTCACATGCTATACTGTACTTGTAAGAGATAGTAGACTGCTGTACAGTAGGGGCGCGTTTGGGGTTGAGAAGAACAAAAAGTGTAAAATGATACACACAGTGGGAGCACTATGGGGTTACTAGAACAAGAGGACCCCAGGGAGACAAAGCGCCAACCAACAGCGGATTAATTGATTCAGAACCAAAGATAGTAGTACACGTTTGCCAGAAATGCTGCGTTAGTACGGGAGTCGGAAGAGGTTGGAGGTCGGCTCTTGTGTACGAAGCATCAAGATTGCAACGAGCTGCATCGTCATTGCTTGGCTGATTTCAACGACGCTACCGTGAAGCTACCAGAACGTGGTCGCCCGCTGGAAGCTGTGCCTTGTACGCATACACCTTTCACGTCTATATACTGTATCTAGGGAGGTAAGGATAATACGGATAACTTGTTTTGGCGATAGGTAATTTTTTTCGCGGCATGTGGATCGCGAAGAGAATGCGCTAGTTGACATGGCACAGGAAGACCCCCCTTCTCCCGCCTGATCTTTCGCGTTTCTTTTCATCGTGTTGTGTAGACGGAAGACACATGCTTGCTGCTTATCACGCCCTCGTAGTAGGTTGTTCCTCCCCTTTGGTAACTGTAGTTGGCGACGTCAACTTTCGTCCCGAAACACCAAGCTTTCCGTATTTGCTTTCATTCATGGTGACTCGGAAGGAAGTGAGTCTGTCGCTTTGAAAACTCGATCTCAAGTCGTCACCACCGTTGTCGGGAAGCTGATCGAGTGGGTCCATTGAGGCAGAAGAATCGCCAAGATTTCCGTATTTGCTGCTGTCCATGGAGACTCGGAAGGAACTGAGTCTGTCGCGTTGAAAACTCGATCTCAAGTCGTCCTGGTTGTTCTCAATCGAAGAAGCAGAACTACGTGGTGCTTGGGTGGTGGTAGTTTGGGATGGCATTGTACAAATGTGGGGTTAGTTGTAGAATGTAATTCAGGTGGTTGATGTGATTGGCAACGACTTCGTTTTATGAAAGCATCGTTTATCTTTGATCTTGCGATCCGCGAGACGACTAAAGGCGTTGACTGAGTCGTGTTCTCGTTGGTTTATAGCACTATGAGTGTTTATGTACAATGTGCGAACCGAATCAAATGTCAGTCACTTGTTGCAGTGACTAAGACAAACGACACGAACCAAAATGAGACGTTGGGGCAATTTGATTAGGGACTCATGCTATTTTTGTGGTGTCTTTCTAGCTACTTTCCAGGTCATTATCCATGTTCCAAGACAAAAAGAAGAGGGGTCAAGATTCTCTTCTTCTCTTCGTGAATTTGCCACCACATTCTGGGTCGTACAGTGCGTACGCATCGAGTAGGCTATTTGCTCTGGAGTCGTCTTGATCTTGTTTCACCGTTCACAGACGAGGAACCTCGACCGTGCGTGCTGAATTAGCTTATCGCGGAATCCCTTCCCTCTTCACCACTTTAACACATCGCGTCCATGCAGCTCTCACACATTTTGGGTCGTACCTACACGCCAGACTTGACTATTTGATCACGAGTCTCTTCCTTTTGTTTGTTAACCGGCCAAAATTTCCCAGACAAGAAAGTCGCGTGACCTCCACCAAGTGTGCTGTAAATTAGCTTATCGAGGGATTCGTCTCCACCCTTCGCCCTTCCTTCGTGCAACTATCACACATTTTGGGTCGTACCGATAAGCATCGACAAAACTATTTGCTCACGAGTCTCTTGATCTTGTTTGTTAACCAGCCAACGTTTCACAGACAAGGAAGTTGCGTGACCTCGACCGTGCGCGCTGTTTTTGATTAGCTTATCGAGGAATTCTTCTCCACCCTTCACCCTTCCTTCGTGCAACTATCACACATTTTGGGTCGTACCGATACGCATAGCAGACTGTTCATTCACGAGTCTCCTGGTGATCTTGTTTGTTAACCAGCCAGCATTTCACAGACAAGAAAGTTGCGCGACCTCCACCATGATGTGTGCTGTTAATAAGCAGGTCGAGGACTTTTTCTTCGCGCTTCATGCAACTCTCACACATGATTTTGAATCGTACACGTACCGACATGCCAAACTAGACTACTTCCCCACGAGTTCTCTTAAACTTGTTTGTCAACCAACCAACGTTTCGCAGACGAGGAAGTGTTCTTGACCTTTGTGCTGCTGGTTATCGCTGTTGTAGTTGAGCTTATCGCGGGTTTTATTGGTGCAAGGCTGTGGCAAGAACGACATAAGAAAGAGGTTTGTGTTGGTTGGCGCCGTACCCACCGTGTGCCATAACTCAAACTGTCGGTTCCAACAATGCCCGAAAACCTCACAGTGGGGCAGTCGCACGAGTCTGAAGGAGTACTCGATTGCTCAATATGTCTGCTGAACTATCTGTAAGATGTAAGTATGTTCTGGAAGGGGTTCTTCATTGCAGCAACAGCCACTACGTCACGATCGCGGGAGAGTAAAGTACACTACATCGGCGTAGTACTTTAGGAAATGAGTGCAAAGATTGTATCAACGAGAAGCAAGGAAGCAGCTGCGACCGTGATTTGTATACATAGCGAGGAGAAGCTGAATACGAGGAATAAACGAACGGCTGAACAGAAGGCTCTACGAAACAACAACGAGCTCGACAGAAATCGCGACGACGGCCAGGGAACGATGCTCGTGCAAAAAGAAGAAAATGCCAAACTTGCAATCCAAAACTATGCTTCATGACGCATTCGCTGTGGAGGACAAAACCAGGTCCCATGACAGCCAATTCAGGTCCCCACACTAAATGCTGCGGAAGTCAAGAACATGAAGTACTCCGGCTGTCGATGCGGAACTCAATACAAGCAGCTGGTCTCGACCGCTGTCGACGCGGAAGCCAGAAAACAGATCCGACGCAGCCGTGCAAAGATGGCAGCTCTAACTGAGCTTCCATACACAGGCATGGGTGGTGAACTGGAGGGGAAGTCCAGACACACGTTTATTGAGCCACACAAGCAAAGAACCCACGTCTCAATACCACACACGCTTTTTGAGCGACTCGATTCAGTATACTGGCGTGGCAAGAAATCGAAGAAGTACGTGTATGACAAACATGTCACTACTCTCTCTCTCTCTCTAGAGGAAAGGTGATTTCAGTTGTTGTGTTGTTGCTGTGCTTACATGATTTGGTAGTAGGCAGATTGCAACTAGCAAAGGTTCTCCCGGCCCTGGTGTGGCGATGGCGTATAGGAAGTAGTACTACATAAAAGATGTAGTAGTAGGTACCGCATCTAGATTGAAGAGTTACCAGAAGCTGCTGAGCCTTGTTCTCCTGGCTCCCTCTTCTTGAGCTGCCCCAGTATGAATGACAGCTACCTGCGTTACGAGTAAGCCGAAATCAGTGTCTTCTTTGTGCACACCTCTGCCACTGAACGGGCGGTGTTCCAAGCACCAAGACGCAGCCAAAAAATTCTGTCCCGCTTTCGCTATCAACTGCCAACGTAAGTATAAACCGTGGTATCACCAGTGTTCGACAAAGACAGCAAACATCCAAACTGTACACAGGGCGAGGCTGCTCTGGTAGCGGAAGCCCTTCTTTTTGTCGCTGTTCCCAGTCCTCTTGCTATTACCGACTGATTCGGAACGAGGACAAGTCTCCACCCTGTTATATCATCAACGAAATGTCTTCACAATACCTGGGATAGTAGAACCGCCGCCTGGTAAAGTATCTGCTACAGTGGCCTCCGCGCAAGACATAAGAGTAGTGTTTAGTAGTGTATCAAATCCGCACACTACTCTTAACATTTAATCTTGGTCAGTAACGATGCGACCCATCATCACTATTGTCTCAATATTAGCAATGTCCAATCTATAATCGTGTCAAGGTATTGGATATTGTTAGAGGTTGCAAATTGAGCCCAAGCCGTTATCGACTATGTGCATAGTAAACGCAATGCAAACCAATTGGTCTCGTTGAAGTTGAAGCTGATTCGCTTGAAGTTGAAAGTGAAAACCAACCCCCTCCCTTTCAAGGAGCGAGCTCAAGGAGGAGCTGAAAGGAGATTGTATTTAGTCTGTCAAGATGGAGCTGAAAACACTTCGTGACAATCTAGCACAGCTCCCTCAAGAGTATCGAGAAGTGTACGCTGGGTTTGTTGATGATTTGGAGAACGCATTTCACTTTCGTCTCAACGGTAAGGTCTACGTTCCGTTCTACACCTTCTACATCAAGAAACAATGGAATTCATTCTACGCCAGACTCGAGTTCTACAACAACTGGTTTGCTTTCATTATCACTTTTGCAAACCTCATTGCCAGGGAAAACTTTGTTCTGGGTATCATGGGCGCCTCATCCCTCTTTCTGGGTCAACTTTTGTTCCACTTCTGGTATGGATACAACCGCTACCCAAACCCTGGCAAGGCGATCATGGCATGTCCAAATGAGAAGTTGAAAGCGCGTATGAAATTACAGGAGGCGGAAATGGATGTCGTTCGAAACGAGTTGGAGGTTTTATATCACGGGAAACAGACCGCCAACGGTTCTCAAGATGGAGTGAAATTTGCTGGATTCTTCATTCGTCTGGCCAACGATATTGTTGCCATCGCTGTGGCAGTTTCCGTTCTGCTTTTCGTCTTCCTGAGTTACTGTGGTTGCGTCACATACCTGTCTCACGAAGCTCATAATCCAAACCGCACAGAGGCCGAGGCCGCGCTGGCGCAAGCTCTTCTGTCTTTTTGTCTCGACGGACGAGTGTCAGAGCTCATTGTGGGATGCGCCTTTATTTCGTCTGGCGTTCTCGCCTCGATTGGCGGGGCAATCGCGTGGTCTCTTGTGTACATCGGAGCTGAATTCAACATAATGGAATATATGACTGAAGCCTTTTCGGATGATGACTATTCTTCTCGGAATGACAATTCTTCCGACAACTCTAGCCTCTTAATGGGGCTCAAGTTTGTGGCCATGACCATGACCTTCCTCCTAGAAGAGTACTTCACCGCTCTGTTATTTCGCAAGAACTTCAAAGAGTTTTGCATGACGGCACTCTTTCAGATCGTGTATGACCTGATTGGTGAATTTGAGGATTTCCCCGATATATTTCCAGGAACAGAAGTGGAGCTGGAATTCGATCAAGAATTTGATATAGAAAAGATCAATCATGAAGCTAACCGCAGCGTTCGTCCGAGAGGTTCCACTGCTCGTCCCGACGTCGAGGAAGGGCCATATCATGATCCTCCTGGTATGTCTGGACGCACCAGTAGGACGTATTTGCGGAATGAGAGTTTTAGTTCTGCAAGCTCAAGTTCTGATACGACGAGCACCAAGAACGACGATGTCTACAATGACCAACGCTACTTGAGTACTACAGAGCAAATTGACGACGCTCCAAGGTGGTATGTTCACCCCAATGTCGGGGAAGTGCCACCATATCATGATCTTCCTGACCCGTCTGGTCGTACCACTATGAGTGAGGGTCGTTTTGGTTCTGAACGTGTCCGCGCGACTCGGACCAACGGCGACCAAGACCAAGAACGCCACTTCAAGCCTACAGAGCGAATTGGCGACGCTCCGAAGATGGACACGCGTGCTGACATTGATAGAGGGCCATACCATGATCCTCTTGGTAATGCGTCTGGACGTGCCAATAGGACGTATTTGCGGAGTGACAGTTTTGATTCTGAAAGTTCCTATACGACGAGCACCAACGACGACAGCGACCAACGCTACTCGAATAATACAGAGCGAACAAGAGACACTCCGAGGAGGGCTATTCGTCCCGACATCGAGGAAGGGCCATATCATTATCATCTTCCTCTCGGAGACTCTGGACGTACCAGTAGTACGTATTCTTTGCAGAATGAGACTTCTAGTTCTTCAGAAAGTTCCTATACGGCAAACTCCAGCGACGACAGCGACCAACGCCATTCGAGGGTGAAAGTGCAAAGCAACGACGCTCTGAGGAGGGCTAGTCCTCCCAACATCGAAAAAGGGTCATACCATGATCCTCTTGGTGCATCTGGACGTGCCAGTAGGACGTTTTCACGGAGTGATAGTTTTGATTCTGGAAGCTCCTATACGACGAGCACCAACAACGACGACAGCAGCAGCCAACGCTACTCGAGCGATACAGAGCGAACTAGCGACGCTCTGAGGAGAGCTACTCGTCCCGATATCGAGGCAGGGTCATTCCATGATCTTCCTGCTGGCGAGTCTGAACGTACCAGTCGGGCGTATTCTTTGCGGGGTGAGAGTTTTGACAGCTCTTCTGAAAGTTCCTATTCAACAAGGAGCACGAACAACGACGACGGCGACAGACGCCACTCGAGTGATACGGATCGATTTAGAGACGCTCCGAGGAGGGCTACTCGTCCGGACGTCGAGGAACGGTCATATCATTGTCCTCCTGACGTGTATGAACATACCAATATAACTTATGCGTGGAGTGAGAGCTTTGGCTCTGAACATTCTTCTTATACGACGAGCTCGAGCGATACGGAGCGATTCAGCGAGGCTCCGAGGAGGGCTATTGGTCCGGACGTCGAGGAAGGGTCATATCATGGTCCTCCTGACGTGTCCGAACGTACCAATATAACTTATGCGTGGAGTGAGAGTTTTGGTTCTGAACATTCTTATACGACGAGCAATAGTAACGACGAGAACGTCCAACGCAACTCGAGGGTGAAAGAGCGAATTCGCACCACGAGCGCAGGCGATGACGAAGGAAAGGAAGCCTCTTGCAAAGTCGTTGCCGTCGAGGAGTCTATTAATGCCGCTGGTAAGCTGTACGACAATCCAGTACACGGATGAAAGTGTGGAAACAACAAGGAAGCGACGCCGAGAGGTGTTGCACAAAAGAACTTCCCATTTCATAGAACACTTTGACGATGACGGGGTTCGATACTGGGAACGTATCACCATCGTCGAGTACACGGATGGGTTCAAGGAAGAAGTTTCAACTTTCGAGGAGGATGGGTGGTGGGCTGACATGCTGTGGGATTGACGGCCTCGTCAGGATGTCTGGACAGAGACTGGGCCTCAGCCAGATATAGGAAATACTGTGAGACTGTTGGCAATAGAGAGCTTTCACGCGAACTCAGATATGATGCTTGATAACGACGATAAAACGGGGTATCTAGAATGCATGCTAGTAGTGTAGCTACGGGTAAGCTGACGATTAGAATTTGTCTCGTGTGCGCAACTTGCAGCTACTACGCTTCCACCAACAGATTCGCAATAGTATACTTGAGTCTTTTCCACATCAATTGATTCAATTGACATCTTGGTGATCCAATGCCTTGATTTTTGTTGCACGCCGTCTGCATCTAGCACGAAGGCTGTTGCTCCGAAGTCCACTGTGCGCAGAATTGCATAGTATCAGGCTACGGTAGTAGTAGCAAAGGCATCAAGTAGCAATGGTTGCTCCTCCTGGCTCTTTGGCCACAATGGCATGAAACCGTTGCACCACATTGGAAACTGTCACTTTGATATCAGTGAATTAACTCGGACATGACTCTGGTGACCATGATGTCGTGGTGCGAAAAGTTCTCTATTAGTAGACAGGTTGGGGTTGTGACATTGCGTTGCGCAGCTTCAATACCACCAGGTCGTCTTAGCCAATATACTTTGCTTCTAGACTATAAGTGTAACATCTCAGCTGTTAAAGCCTGAGTCAGTACAAGGGTTGCGTGTACTCTTTGTTCGATGAAAGATAACTAACCCAGCTGCTTGTGTGACCTCCTGTGTTGAGGACATGGTCTCTAGTCACAGCGAGAGTCGACGTGTGCTGGGCTTTGCTGGAAAAATGAGGGACGTGTTGAAGCACACAGAGTGAAACTACAGTCCACTGATAGTCAATACCCCTGTCTGACATCCCTGACATCCAAAAATCTGCTGAGAATGACGTTGACAGGTGTGAGTCTTGTAGACTGGCTTTTAATCATGCAGTGTACGTCATATCGACGTCGAAATTACATTGGCATCATGTCGACGTCACAGAACATGTGACCTAACCCAATGAAATTTGAAAATGCAATCGGAATTTCAATTCCCAAGATGATGAGAACACGGAAAATGCCGACCTCTTCACAAACTCAAGCTGTCATTTTGATTGGCCTTCACACCTTGGCCCCATTTTCAATTTGATTTACAATATTCGCAACATCGCTCCAATCCATCAGAATATAATATATACTCGCAATGACTTCAATTACAAAGCTTCTCCTCGGTCTTGCGATCCTTCTCAGCCCTATTGATGCCTCCATCAACCTCCCACAGCATGCGGCATCTTCTGTCGCGCTGAATCGGCGTCAAATGGGTCGGTTTTCATCGCCTCAACGAACGAGCATGAGCATGTCAACGAGCAGCAACAACAACAACTGCCGTGGACGAACTACGGCATTCATTGATCCGAAAACCATCATGTCAACCGTTGGTTCCTTTTACAGAACTCAACCGTACAAGGCTGCCTTTGTCACGAGCGCCATCAAGGGAGTTGCTGCGGATGTTGTGGCTCAAAAGGCAGAATCCAAGCCATCAAAAGAAGAACTGATGCGCGGAGGAGCTTCCACTCCTCGGTTTGATGTGAAACGCAATCTTGCGTTCTTGCTCTACGCTGGCCTCTATCAAGGCATGGGTCTGGAGCTGATTTACAACGTGCTTCTTCCACAACTCTGTGGTTCCAGCAACTTTCTCAAGGTTGCCGTTTCCATGCTTGTGGTGTCACCGTTCTTGACACTTCCCATGGCGTATGTGTTCAAAGCCCTCGTCTTTCAAAAGAGTATGGCAACGGCACTGGGAGAGTACAGTCGTGATGTGCGTCAGGGACTTCTGAAAACGTATTGGAAGATTTGGATTCCATTCCAAACGTTGGCCTTTGTGGTGGTACCGACTCACTTTCGCATTGCCTTTATTGCAGCAATAAGCTTTGCGTGGATGATTCTGTTTTCATCAATATCGTCCAAGTAAACAACAACAACAAGATGAGAGAGAGACGATTGACACGGCGCGCCGTGTGAATGCTAGTTTACTGATCTTGCGTCTCTTGTGTGAACGTACTATCGCTATCACGTCTATAATCCGAATAAGAAACCGCATTTTTAATACCTTTATCTACTTCTACCTTGCAACCATTAGACTACAACAGTGTTGCCGCCTCCACTTCCTCTCTTGGTGGCGACTAAAACTGATGGCCATCATTGTCTCATCGTTGAGGTCATTTGCGGCGACAAAATTTGCTGTCATCTCGTCTTCTAAGAATTTCCAAATTCATGTGGATCCAAATTTCAAAATCCGACCTCGCGTAACAAATTCAAACGCAGGTGCGCGCCATGACGAATGGATGAGGTCCCATGATGCCAGACAATGACGCACCACGTTTTACTACGTTTAGCAAATAATAACAAAGACTCTTAGAGACTCTCTACTCTCTAGACTACGTTCGTCGTCCTCGAGGATTGACAATTCGTGTGGTTCAATACCTCTATTTAGGTGTGTTCTCGTGCCTGATAGAGGTAGTCTCTCTACTCGTCGGGTGCTTACTTGGTTTGCCTGGTGCTACTAGTCTATGATATGCGAGGTGATGCTGGGATTTTCAATGACCAGCAAAATAAAGCGCCAGGGTCTGCGAGATGGGTTCATTATAGTAGAAACCTTGGCCAAGCAATTGAACCACTGAAGTGTCCGTTGTGCAAAGCAATTACTAGGTCTTAATCCACCACAATCATCGACACTATCAGGTTACGGACTCTGTACGTATTTCGTTTTACCGCATGTTCGGGTCTACTTTGGACCAACTTCTCTTCATTTCTGCTTTGGGTGGAGCTCAGATATAACAGTTGCTGTTGTGTGGCATAGGATGGTATCCTTTGAGGCCTCTCTAGAGATTTATTAGACCTATACTCTCTGGTGCTCCGGTGTTGGTAGACTAGCAAGGCTCCCAACGAGGAAATGTACACCACTGATGTACTGAAGCACTAACTTACTGCAGACCACACAAAAATCAAGTCCACCTGTTGAGCAACTACATGATATCGCTCGTCAACTCTTGCGTGTGAACAGGAAGCATTTGATTGCAGGTTCAACATCATCGGTTGCACTGACAGATAATAGAACGTCCAGTAGTAGCATCACAGAACAAGGGATCATGGGAAAGAAGAGTCGTCGCGTCAAGAATCCACCAGCTGCATCAGCTGTTGCCGATCAAGGAGGAGTCTACACTTCCGATGGACCGTCACAAGAGGAGATCAATAGTGTTCAGACATCCTCACTTTCCTTGCAACGGAAATTGGATCAGTTGACTGAGATGGCACTGAAAAATGATCGTGCTGGATTCGTATCACAATTCGTACCACTGGATTTGAGCGAAGCAGATAGCCAGGCGTATCTAAAAGATTTGACAACCGAGCCAGAAGCAGAGTCACAGTGGACCAACCTAGCTTCCGAGATTGCTGCCATCAGTGCCGGTAAGGGTGTAGAACGGATTGAAGGTGATCAGGTGACCCAAGCAGTATTTTGCTTCGTTCATCCGTTGCTCCAAAATTGTGATCGAGAAGTATCTTTTGTATGCACCAATGGAGAGTGGAGAGCTGAGGGTTAGCTGTTTGCTACGATACTGCCGTGATGTGATGATAAGGAAAAAGTGCTTCAGACCTATCACCTATGAGTGTTGTTACATTGTCGAAGTAGCTGTGGAGTTCAACTAATCACGATCTCGTGGGTCTACTAGCACTTCACCCCGCGTCGAACAAAGTCAATCTCTAGGACTCTTGGCAGTATTATCTTCACTCTTCTGTTCGATAAAGGGTAGAAACTTTCCATTGAAAGTGATGACAACTCGTTTCTCTCCTTGCTTCCCTGTAGTCGTTCCAACATCGCAATAGAAATCAATCGCACTCATAATACCATCTCCACATAGTTCATTGATGATGGACTTGATGGCTAGTCCATAGTGTGTAATAGCTTCATAGGTACGATAAATGTTGGGTTCCTTGAGAATCTCATCATCAAAGGATCGCATGGGAAACTCTGTGCGCATACCCATCAAGTCCTCCTCGGATATACCGGGCACAATGGACGAGAGCTTCTCCGCCGATTCATCGGATACCAATTTGGCTTGCCCCAAACATAATTGTGCAGCATAGGTGTTGGTCACCCCCATGTGTGTCGCAATCTCATCAAAGGATACACCTGCTTCACTCTTGGCTGCCATGACGCGTTCGACGCGACCTGCCGTGGCGGGGCTCAAGGCGCATGATGCGGCGAGCATCATCATGAATGCGAAAATGATGAAAGTAGACGCACCACCCATTGTCTCGAGGTAGTAGAAAACAATGAATTTGTTCTCGAAGCTTTCGCGATACGTATTCGAAACGGCTTGGGCAAGATTGTGCTCAACACCTTGATGCTTGATGGCTCTCGGCCTTTTGTTGTGCGAAAGTGACAGCAGTTTCTTCAATTTCAGATCTTTCCAACGGAAGATTTGGATCCGGATGGTGTCAGATTGATATTTTGTAGACATTTCGACCAGGCGCTTAGTTTACTCATCATCCTACTGTATGTTCTTGATTACATACATCATGTACATGTATCACACGAAGCAACTTCTGCTACATGTACGAAGTCAACAAGATGTTGAACGCTACCAGAGTATCGGGATGTTGTCCAAGTGTTTGTCCGAGGACCCATTCGCTTCCAAAGGCAAGCTTTCCGAAATCAAGGCATCCAAGAAGTTCAAGAGGCAGATCGCGGATCGCTGTGCAATGTGTTCTCCCAAGCCAACCTCGTGTGGCCAGACCGGGCATGCTAAAATCCGTCCCATCTGATAGCAATGAGCTGTTACAGTCTCATACCACTCGAAAATGTCTGCGCTGGGCAGTCGAGTCGAGTCGAATTTTGACACCACGGTAAGAAGGATATTAGTTAGTAGTATCGTAACCTCTGGTGGATAATCGTATCCTATATCATATTATAAGATCATGAGTAGTCTATTCGTAGAGCGTTGATCTGGCACCACGAAACCCCTAACTACGAGGTTGAAGTTTTTGTCTTCATC
>JAVCKV010312822.1:0-14134 GCA_032274145.1 Herpochondria borealis
TACCGTCACATCAATTCGCGGCACGCTCCAAGATACTTGGCAGAGTTCCAGTATCGGTTTAATCGGCGCTATGATTTGGCCAGTATGGTGTGGCGTTTGGCGTGCATTTCAATGCGAACTCCGCCCATGCCATATCGCCTGCTAAAGCTAGCTGAGTCACATGGGTAATCAAGAAGCATTAAGCAAGCCGCTTACGGCGCATTATCCCAAGTAATCCTGCCACTAACCAAAGACCACTTACGCCACCACCACCAACAACACCGGTGGTGTCATCATCAAAGCTGCTCGCCTTCAGGGTGTATTGCGTGTCACGCCTCCCGTGCACTCCAATATACCAATTATTTGCACCGGTATTGGGTAGCTCAACTACTTCGTTGATAGTACCGCCAGTAGCCGAATGACCATCGAAAATGCCGCCATTGCCAATATGCCCGCTGGGGCGAGAGCCTTGACGAATATACAAGTCTCCATCTTCGGTGAGGCTATCCAGTTCAAATCGCACGCGATCGACACTTTCGTCAACAGAAAACACGTAGTAATGCCATGCGTCTCTCGTGATAATATTGGACTTACGTTCTCCAGTTGCAATCGATTGTTCTACCCCAGACACCACCCAAATGAATTGCACACTGGCGGTCTCTGTATCATTGGAAACTCGTGCGGTAACGCTAAAAAGTCCCGCTTGACTCAACGCACCAGAGATCACGCCCGTGCTCGTGCTGACGCTGAGACCGATGGGTAATCCACTGGCACTGAAGTTTAAGTTATCACCGTCAACGTCTGTCGCGACAAGCTGCAGCGAGGCGGCATCGCCAACTGCTCCACTTTGGTCAGACGTTGCGGACAAGGTGAGTGCGGTGTTTTTGCCTTTCAGCACATCACCGTCAAGCACACCGTCGTTGTTCAGGTCGAGGCCTAAGCGTCGCTCAGTTCCCTCTGCGACCAAGGTAAAGGTCACTGGCGTGCCGGCTTCAGCTAATGCAATCAACTGATCTCGCGTCCGCGTCTCACCGGTACGATCAGCATCGAAGATTTGACCACTGCGGTAAGCAAAGCCACGAGAGTATTTTTGGATGCGCGCTTTCGCGATTAATGCCGCATACCCGCTGCCCGAAGCGATACCGATAAAAGTATCCAACAGGTTTCTGTCGGATTGGCTGACACGCCCATTCAAGGTTAACTGCTGGCCTACTCCTGCGTGTGGTACCAAACGACGCGCGCCGCCACGCAATGGCCCCGTTGGACTATCTAGCGTCAATAGCTCCGCCAACAGACCTGGATCTATCTCAGATACATTAAAACGACTGGCCAATTTGATACCGGCACTGCCATTATGGAAAAAACCGAATCCAGCACGACCGTATTCAAGCCCGATCTTGTCGTAAATACCCGACAAAGAAGGAGACATAATGTGGCTACCGACTTCATTGTTCGCAAAGGCATTACGTGTGCCCGACATACCGCCGGTGTGGCAGCGAAGGCAGTTGTTGTTGTTTTTGTTATCGCCTTCTAACCCGTTCAGGCTTGAACGTGCGGTGACAGTCGAGTCATCGGGTAAAGTCACAGTACGAGGACGAGAATCGTCGATGCCGCGATAAGGGTTAGGTGGAAACCATATCGTCGCCAAGTAGTCTGCCATGGCGTCCATCGCCCCTTGGCTCATCTGTGCATCGGCACCCATCAAATTGGTGAAGGTCCCGTTAAAACCATTTAAATCAGCCTTGTCGCCACGCCAATGTAGCGAAGGATGTTCCATAATGTCTTGCAAGGTCTGCGTGACCATAACTCCTTTCAGAGGAGGGAGATCAAAACTACTACCGGTGGCTGCACCTGTACCATTACTGCCCAGCGGCACGGAAACAGTCGCGCCGTTTGCATCACCTAGGTCCCAACCCAAGCGATCTGCACGAGCATCCACGTGGCAAGAAGCACAGGAGGCTTGGCCAAGACCAGAACTGATGTGTGTATTAAAAACAAACGCACGGCCTATGTTGATGCGTGCTGGTGTTGGATCGTAAAAAGCCGCCTCCGACACTTCTTCGCGTGCATCCAAATCAATCACGGACACAGTGCCTTCAAAGCGATTGAGCACGTAGCCCAAACCTGAATCGTTGTTCACTGCAACGCCCGTTGGGCCGGCACCCACATCAACTAAGCCAAGTCGAGTACCATTATTGTCTGACACGATTAGGTTATTTGAGCCCATGCCTACAATGTATCGCTCGGATCCGTCGGCGTTAAACGCAATGCTACGCGGATCACCAATTGACTGGATACGCTGGTTAACAGGAACCCTCCTCGAGCTGTAATCTAAATGCGGATTTAAATCAACTACGCTTGCAGATCCATCGTTAGCGGAAAAATTTGCCATATGCACTTCGACAAAAATTCCGTTCAAGTTGGGCTCACGTGCGATGTGGTTGTTCGACTGAGTTCCCACTACACTGACTTGGCCTGAACTGGGGTTAACAGCAATACCCATCACCATGTTCATCAGACTACGCTGATAGCTAACACCGAGGTTGTTTGCATTGATGATGGCAACATCGTTGTCATCTTGACTTGGGTCGTTGCGAGCAACCACACCGTCGTTCAGAAAAGTACCGTTACTTGACTCAAATATCGCTGCGTAGACGGTCGAACCATCATTTGACACAGCCAGCGCACGCGGATCTTCCCCATCGAGCCGAACAATTTGAGGTGCTGCGGCAAGATTGGCAAGATTAAAGACATTCAGCTGATTGACTTCTGAGGCGGTGACAAAAGCTCGCTCAGGATAACCGGCGAAAACCACGTCAGCAGGTTCGTTGCCCGTTCTCAACGTGCGCACTACGGTGCTTTTCAGCAGGTCAACAACGCTGACCGAATCGGATATCTGATTGACTACCCACACTTCGTTGTTACTGCGCGCTCTGACAGAAACAGGATCAAGGCCAACGGGAATCGTGTCGCGTAACGTGAGGTTCTCGCCACTCACGGTAAACACTTCCAATGCCGCAGCGGCTGTATTCACCACTAGCAAGGTAGACCGATCAGGCGTCAAATCAATAGGGTGGACATGTGGTGTTTCGAAATTGATCAACCCCTCGAAAGGTGCGATTTGACGACTGATCATCCGCATTCGGCTGCTCACGTTCAATTGCATATTGATCTCGGCATTACAACGTGAGAGTAAATCCGAATGTTGTACCAGCCTAGCATCATTGGAGTGCGTACTTATCTCAGAAATCTCTTTGAAAAGTGGTGTCTGGCATTCAGCAGACAGTAATGAACTCCGCAATGCAGCTGCTTCTGGTACCACTTCCTCTTTCAAGGTGCTGAGGCTATAGATCGCCCCAATCCCCAGAACGATTAGGCACGAAATTCCTATTCTCCGACGAATAGTCCGCATTTTTTCACCGCAAATTCTGGTTTGAAGACTAGGGAAGAGCGGCTATCTTAGGAATTTCTGAATCTTTGAAATATTAGGAATTTGGGTGTGGAGGTCCAAGAAGAATAACCATCAATGAGGGCAGTGAATTCACAACGGCACCTAGCCAGAAAAGCAAGATCGAGACTACTACAACTAATTTCAGCTAATTAAGTATCCTTTGAACACGGATTCGGTGGACATGAGCTTATCGAATACTATTCTTTAAGTTGCCCGATTTGGTAAAAAGCTGTTGTGCTGACGAATGTCCAGTTTCTAGTGGATTAACAGAAAAAGGGTCAAAACACTTCATTATTCAATGGAGGATAATGCTAGCAAAATAGAACTTGAATTCAAATCCTGCGCAACAATTGCCAAAGCGTTCAAAGCGGTTGAGTAAGTAGCTCGTGACACTTGAAACTAAAAAGTAGGTTGCGTTGCTACAATCATCTCTCGCGCTAAAACTAATTCTCAATTATTTTCTCAACACTGCCAGCGTAATTCGTTTAAGGCAGTGTTTTCCAGAGGATCCTTGCACTAACTGCGCCTATCCTCCGCTCAATAAGCAAGGTCAGTTACAGTCAAATTATGACAAAAAACGGTTGCACTATTACTTTCAATTCCATTCCGATTCTTTGAATCGAATATTATTTCACATTGAATATCAACATTGCATTAGATACAGGTTGGCTCGAAAAATGCCTAACGTCAGGCATGTAAAGCTGTGAGTCAATATGCCACTTTGGCTTATTGAAAATAAAGAGCCACTCATAGCGATAGCAAGTCGATAAATAGCAGGGGTTTCCAAGTATGCAGCTTAGCAATCGTGGATTGGCGTTACTCAGTGCAGTGGCGCTAGTTGTTTTGGGGCTGGCGGTTTTGCGACCGCCCACCGTAGATGAAATAGAGACACCGCCAGACACTGGGGCGTTGGCTTGGCCAGGTGTGCCGGTAGACTCCTTCGTCAATTTTGAATCAGGGCATGTTCATCCCTTAGACATGACACCAGACGGCCGCAAGCTGCTGGCGGTCAACACACCGGACAACTCACTCGAGGTCTTTGCTATTACCAATGCCGGACTGGTCAATATCGCAAGTATCCCGGTCGGGCATGACCCGATTTCTGTTCGTGTGCGCAACAATGGCGAGGCTTGGGTCGCGAACGTGATCTCCGACAGTGTCAGCATTGTCGATCTCAACAGCAACCGTGTTATTCGAACTTTGCACACCGAAGATGAACCGTCCGATATCGTATTTGCAGGAACTCCGCGTCGCGCTTTTGTCAGCAACGCTGAGCGTGAAAGTATTCAGATTTTTAACCTCAGCAACCTTGACGAACTGCCAAGGGAAGTCTTGCTGATCGGCGAGCAACCGAAAGCCATGGCGGTCAGCCCCGACGGTAATACCGTCTACACGGCGTTTTTTGAATCGGGCAACCAAACCACCGTCATTGCAGGCAACGACCCTCATGCCAACGGGGGACTGCGAAACGGACTTGGCGATGTCACCAGAACACGCAATGATGTGCGTAACCCCGCTGGCCCCTACGGCGGTGTGGTGCCCGTACCCAATGACGGCGCCAATTTCATCCCCGAACTCAACCCCAATCTGCCTGCCAAGACTGACACCCAAAGCCTAGTGGTCAAAAAACAACCCGATGGCCGCTGGCTAGACGACAACGACGGCGACTGGTCGGGTATTGTCAGTGGTGGCCAAGGCTCGCGCGTCAACGGCTGGGACCTCAAAGACCGCGATGTGGCTGTGCTCAACGCCAACACGCTCGATCTGAGCTATCAGAACCACTTGGGCAACATCCTGATGGCGATGGACGTCAACCCCAGCACGGGAGATGTCAGTGTTGTGGGTACCGATGCTTTGAACCATATCCGCTTTGAACCCAACCTCAACGGCACCTTTATCCGAGTCAATGTATCCCAGTTCACGCCCGGGAATGATGCGGTTGCCATCACTGACTTAAATGGTGAGCACCTCGACTACAGTACCCCTCGCGTTGCGGACAACATCAAGGCCTTGTCAGTGGGTGATCCACGCGCCATCACCTGGACAGCTAACGGCCAGCGCGCCTATATTGCAGGCATGGGCTCTAACAATGTGGTAGCCATCAACCGAGACGGCAGTCGCGCGTTGGCCGAACCCATTGAAGTGGGCGAAGGCCCTACAGGTATCGTAATCAACCAAGATGTAAATGAAATCTATGTGTTGAACCGTTTTAGCGCCACCATCAGCCGCTTGGACGCACAAAACCACCAGTGGCTTGACGACACCGACTTTTTTGACCCCACGCCGCAAGTGATCAAGTCCGGGCGTCAGCATTTGTACAACACCCATCAGGGCTCGGGTAACGGGACCATCGCTTGTGGCTCCTGCCACTTGGACGGTAAGTGGGATCGATTGGCCTGGGATCTGGGAGACCCTGCAGGAGAAATGGAAACGGTCAACGGCCGCACACACCACCCGCTCAAAGGCCTGAAAGTCACTCAGTCGTTGATTGATATCATTGACCGAGGACCGCTGCACTGGCGCGGCGACAAACCTGAATTCCGGGATTTTCACTTGGCTTTTGTGGGCCTGCAAGGCCCTGGCAGAGTCAGTGACGAAACCATGCAAGAATTTTCAGACTTCCTGGCTACTACCTATTACCCACCCAATCCCTACAGAGGCATCGCGCCGAACAACGGTTTTGCCTCCGTGGCATTTAACCGAGTGCGCGGCCCCGGCACTAGCTTCCAGCAACTGACCTTTTTTGGAAGCGAACAAATGCTAGGGCGAGACGTCGGTCAACTGTTCCAAGTAGGAAGTACTAACTGGCAACTATTTTGTGGGGGTTGCCATGCTGTAAGCACTGGTCGTGGCGCAACTCTTGTCGGCGAAAACTTGACGGCCGATCTGCGCAGCACTTACCGCAAACTGGGATTTTATTACCAATCGCCGGAGAGTACTGCCGGATTTGGAATGATGGCCGATGGCATCCTTGACACAGATTTTAGCTTTGCTCGGCCTGGATGTCACGGCAGTGCCTGTACCCGAGATTATCTATTAGACTATCCGCCCCTGCTGATGGCATTTAGCGGAGACCATGGTGCGCTGGAGAATGACCCAAGACTGGGCGGTAATGACAGTCAACACTCTCACCAAGCCGTAGGCCACCAAGAAACACTCAACGGTACGATCGGAAGCACTGCAGGTTTGGCGCAGATAAAAGCTCTGATCGATGCGGGCAATCCACGCTGGCAGTTGGGCATGGTCGTCAAAGGCATCTACCAAGGCGAGCGACGGGGTTTTGTGTATACAGGTGGCAACAGCTATCAATCCGACACAGACGGCGTCCGTGTCACCCACAATCAATTGATCAATGCCGCCCGTGCCGACAACAACGAAGCGCTAACCTGGACATTGGTGCACGAACACGTGGCTCAGCGCCTCGGCGTTGACAGCGACATGGACGGTCGACTCGACAAAGACGATTTCCCTGATATCGATGGGGACGGAGTTGCAGATGAAGACGATGCCTTCCCTGAAGATCCTGACGAGAGCGTCGACTCCGATGGCGATGGTGTGGGTGACAACGCCGACGAACTCCCAACCGATCCGACAGAAACAAAAGACAGCGACGGTGACGGCGTGGGCGATAACAGCGATGTCTTCCCCAACGACCCCACTGAAACACAAGACACCGACCGGGACGGCATTGGTGACAACAGCGATCCCTTTAACAATCCGGCGCCGGTCATTACTAACCCGGGCAATCAATCCAGCGAGACAGGCGACGCCGTCTCATTACAGCTCAGGGCCACTGATAGCGACGGCGCAACTTTGACTTACAGCGCTGAGAGCTTACCGGTTGGGTTGACGATGAACCCTGCAACAGGCGTGGTGAGCGGCACTCCAACTCAAGTGGGCACGCGCACTGCCAGCTTGCGTGCCAGCGATGGAGAAGCGCAGGCACAAGTGCAGATCCAATGGGAGGTCTCAGGGGACGATCCATCTATCGCTTCGGGCGAACCCGTGTCCAGCACCGTTTTTACCGGCGAGTGGCACTACTACCAATTCCCGGTGAATAAATTCATCGATCGGCTGACGTTTGAGCTCAGCGGCCTGAGCGATGACGCTGATTTGTACGTGCGCCTTAATACCCGCCCTGAAGGCGATGTTGTCAACGGCGGCACTTACGACGGCCATTCAACCAATGGCGGTGACCGAGACGAGCTCATTGAGTTGGATAACACGTTAGGTGCTGGCGTTTGGCATGTTGCGGTCAATGGCTGGCTAGGCACGGACTACCGTCTAGTCGCCAACAGCTTTGACGATGAACCCAGTACGACCAGTAGCGGCAATGGCGAGAACGGAGAGGCAATAGTGTTGCTCGACGGCGTCTCTGCAAAAAATTCGGTCACAGCCGAAAATTGGATGCACTTCAAAATCGAGGCAACAGAAGACCACCGTGCTCTAACTGTTGATCTCACTGGACTGCAAGCCGATGTGGATCTTTACATGCGTGCGGGATCACTGCCCACTGGCCATCAAGGCAACAATGGGCGCTACGATTGTGAGTCGGTTCGCGAAGGCGGTGCATCTGAGCAATGTGTTGTTGCCAACTCCGGGGCCACTACATGGTACGTGAGCATCCACGGGTATCAGGCATCAGAATTTGAGCTGAAGGCCAAGCTGAGCAAAGCCGCTATAACCACTACAGCAGTCGGTAACTCCAATTCCAGTGGTAGCGCAGTTAGCGGTGGTGGAGGCTCAGTCGGTGGATTGAGCTTGCTCATCCTGAGCACTGCAGCTCTTAGACGACGCAAACGGGGTGTTTCAAATAACGTTCATTAGTGAAACAACCACCGCTAAAAGGCGGTGGTGTAACTCTGGTAGTGCTGAGCTCCCATCAGCACTGGCCCCACTAGGTTGCATTACTCCTTAGTCGGGCTTAGACAAACGCTGATTTGAGATTGCCAAGTTCCAGTTTGGCACAGTCCTGACAATAGGCCGGTGGGGAGGAAGGCGGCCGTGGTTGCGACTGACTTCATTGCAGCGCAAGCTTGCAGTTTTCTAAGAGCTTCTTGGCAGCCACGTCTTCATTCAGAACCTGAAGGTAAAAAGCCCAAAAGGTATTATCTTCACTGAAGGTTTGACGTTGGCTGAGCGTGCGAGCCCGAGCGGGAAACAGAAGATGGGAGAGAATGAAGTCGCGGAAACAAGTGGCCAATTGAGCAGAGTAACTTTGCTTCAGTTTTTCCACTTTATCGAGCATTTTCTGAACAGCAGGTCGTGGTGTTCCGCGAAGGGTTAAAAGGTGCAGTCCGCTGTTATATGCGTATAGATGAAGGCTGAACAATATCTATCTGACGCATGATGTCTGATTCGAAATCCAGCTTGCCTTTGAGCCAATCCTGCAACATCAGCTGTGAGTCTTCACCCCAGAAAATTTGATCATCTACCAATAAGCTTGGCACACCAAATATGCGGTTGGCTACAGCGTTTTTAGTGTTGTCGATTAAGGTTTTTTTAACAGCTGGGTCTTGCGTGATGTCGTCAGCTTCTTTTAATGTCATGCCTAATTTTTTGGCCAATAGCTCACGGTCTTCGTCTTCAATCAAACCAAAACCATTAGCCCAGATGTGGTCAAACACCGCGTGTATGGCTTCAAAAGAACTGCCGTGAGCGACGATCAAGCGTAAACCCCAGAGTGGGTTGAAGGGGTGCGTTGGTGGCAGGATGAAAGGTATTCCCGCGCGCTCTGCACGCCACGCACTTTGTCTGAATATGAATTGCCGTTTGGGCTCTATCTCTGCGGGGCCGAGTTGGCCCCAGTGATTGAGCAGACCGGCGAAGAGCACCGGGGTTGGCGTGATGTCCAGCTGTTCGCTGAGCGATGTTATCTGCTTGCTCTGTAGATAAGCAAACGGCGAGATGATGTCAAAGTACCAAGTACCGTTTTTATTCATGTGTTTGCTCTCGTCTTTGCTGGTCTTGTGAGATTAGCAGTTTACTGAGGCACTTGTTCTCTATCGTCTAGGCCGTAGTCGCGCAGCACTGAGCAAACGCGCAAGCGGTAGTCGCTGAAGTATTGATTGCGACCCATGGCTTGTGCCTTTTTTTGCTCCAAGGTCTCGCGCCACGCCATGACCGCGGCCTCGTTGGCAAAAAAGCTCAGTGACAACATCTTGCCCTCGGTGGTGATGCTCTCAAATCGTTCGACCGAGATAAATCCATCAATGGCTTCCAACAAAGGACGAAGCTCAGCGGCAACTTCTAAGTAACGACCTTTGTGCTCAGGGCTGGGCCAAACTTCAAAAATAACAGCAATCATGATTGATTTATTCCTTTATCAAAGGCGAATGTGGAGCGGACACGTTACGCAGAAAAATACGTTTTTCTTCAAGCAAAAAACCTTCGGATTGGGCGAACTGGTAATTTTGTTGCCCCAACGGGTGTTGTTGCAACCTCGCTCGGTAGCGCTCGTAGGCCGCTAGGTCCTCTATAGAATAGACGCCATAGGCGGTTTGGCTGCAACCCTCATGCGGGGCATAGTAGCCAATCAGATCGGCGCCACAAGCTGGTATAGCTTGGCCCCAATTGCGAGCATACTCGGCAAATTGCTCGTGTTTAGTCGGGTCTACTTTGTACTTAATAAAACAGGTGATCGCCATGTTGCTGCCTTTCTCTAATGAACAGAGCTGTAGTTTAAAGCCTTGAATGTGCGTAATGCTTCGGTTATGGTCGAACTATGTTTGAATCTCCTCCTATAGCGCGGATGTGCGCTGCCATCGGCGATCCAGTGCGGGCCGCAATGCTCGTCACGTTGATGTGCTTTGGCCGCCAGTGTGCCCTTGTTAGCGGGGTGCTTGGGATGCAAATTGCCAAGTGATTAACTGTTGAGTTTTGACAGGGGGTAGGATCATCCGAGAGTGATAAAAAATCTGTTGGCAAAAATTGATATGCTTGTCGACGTCTAGTGCAGGTACGCCGTGTGTCCAGTGTTTGAGGGCAGTGTCCTCGCCTGTAAGCATTAAACTGCCCGACGGATCGCATCCACGTGCGCCTTTACGAAGTGCTAATCACTTGACTCAATCGCTTTGCGCTGTTTTGAATGTCAGTTCCAAAAGGAAGCTCGTCAACTAACACGCCTTGAGAACCGATGAGATAAGCTGAACCGGTGTGGTCCATTGTGTACTGTCCAGGTGTTCTGCTTGGAACTTTACGTGCAAATGTGTGCAATTCATTTAGCAAGGCGTTGAGTGTTTTCTGATCAGACCGCAGTCCCACGAAGCTGGGATCAAAAAAAGACAAATAGCTTGCCAACGTTTCAGCTGAATCCCTTGTTGGGTCAACAGTGACGAATACAAATTGTGTCTCTTCAGCTTCCTCAACAGTCAGTAAGGAAAACACCTGTTGCCAGTGCTGTATTGTCGTTGGGCAAACATCAGGACATTGTGTAAAGCCGAATACGAGCACGACTGTCTGGCCCAAATAGTCTCTAAGGACGATATCTTTTCTGTTGTGAGACTCAAACGTCCCGGGAAGGTTACTTCCCACTGTCTCTCCAAAAGTAGTTGATCGAGTAGAAAAGTTTTTGCTGCAAGCAGTGCTTGCGATACCCATTACACAAACCAGCAGGTATAATGGTATTTGACGCATGGCGGTCTTTTCCTTTTTCAAGCAATAAGCTTCTAAACGGGATTGGCTAAATTGAATTTGGACATGTTCACCCTCACTTTTGCTAGCGCTGCTTCCAATGTTTCCGTAAGACCAGACGTTTCCTTCGTCAGTCCATTATTTTGGCTAGTCGTCGTGCTTATCTCTTTCACCAATGATTGAATTTGTGCAGTATCTTCGATTTGACCTTGGGCGGAAGATTGTATTTTACTGGACAATTCGCTCAATAGATCAGTGGAGGAGACCATATTTTTCATATTAAGGCTGGAATTCTGAGCAAGTTTTTCTCCGATAGAAACTGCCGCAGATGATTTCTCAATGAGTTTTCCAATCTCAGTTGCCGACTGGTTAACTCGCTCTGAAAGGGAGCGGACTTCAGAGGCTACTACAGCAAATCCTCTGCCTTGTTCTCCTGCACGGGCCGCTTCAACTGCTGCGTTCAGTGCCAGTAGGTTGGTTTGGAATGCAAATCCATTTATCACTTCTACGGTCTGTTCGATTTCGGAGCTGAATTTTGATACCTCGGCCATTGCATCTTCTAACTCTGTTATCTGCTGATTCCCATCACTGATGAGGTTTCCCAGGGAGTGAATTTGATCATTGGCTTGGTCGGCCGCTGCTCGGTTTTCAATCGCTCGTTCTGCAATCGCACCAATAGAAGATTCAGTATTTTGCAAATCGGATACTTGTTGAACTGTTCGCTCGCTCAAAGCATGGTTGCCAGAGGAAATCTGATCGGAGAAACTGGAGACGGTGTTCAATTCGTGGTTGATTGAGCTGATGGCACTTGAGAGTGAAACCAAGCATTCTTTACCGCTCTGCGCAACGGGTGTTGAAGTAGGCAATTCCTGAACAGCTAAATCAAACTTCCCGTCCTGTCGATTGACATGATCAAAGATTGAAACTGTTTCATCACCCGCTTTGAATGCTGTTGATGATGCCTTTGTAATTACAAGAAGAATTCCAGTCTCAACGACCACATATGTGGCATGTACCACTACGCGCATACGATCAGGGTCAGGAAAACAGAAGATAGGTATACCTGCTAGTTGTAACTCGTTGACTAAAACGTGGTGTATTGCTACAACACCCGCCGAAACGACAACCGGTATCCAGTGCCGATAAACCATTGAGGCTGCGATCATTACGAATACAGAAAAATGCGCCTCTGGAAATCCCCGCAGCGTATTGATGTGCAAGCCGACGGCAATAATGCCCAACAGTGGCATCACAAGATACGATAACTTGTTGTCTACAGTTAGCTGTCGCCATGCTATTGAAGCAACAATTAGGAGAGTTGCCACTGGCCACGTGCTTGACCATGAGTCGAAGTAGAAAGACAGGCCAGCATTCAGCAAACAAAACACAACGATTAGCGCTGCAGTAATTGTATTGCTGTTGTCAATTACCGATTTGGTCTGTGTTTCTTTAGACGGATCAGAAGTCATTTTATTTCGCCAAAAAAATTTGCGGTTCTACGAACGGTAGATCGGATTGTGCAGATATTTGGAAGCTGTAAAACAAGCAGATCCACATATCCACATATCCACATCAGTGCGATTGATAGCGACAATTGGAATATGTAGTTTAGCGCGGTGTAGGACAGCAAAGAACAGAAACGGGAGACTTGGCCAATACTGACTGTAAAAGTGATAGTTTATTAGGTTTATTAGGTTGATTCAGAAGAGTGCTAACGGGTATTGGTGCAAATTGACTGGAGAGCAGTAAAGGGCTACACCTTTTGGAGCAGCATTAAAAAACGAGTCTTTCTTTTTTATTCTGTCTAACACTCTTCGTGATTTGGCTGAATTGCTGTGTATCTCTAAATTGCGAGAGACTGCACCAAAAACATGCTTCACCCTTTTTTATAAATTCCTCACATTGAGGGAGCGCTCAGTCGCGTTACTGCAATGGGTTTAGCAGCATTTTGCACCAGATTATACGTTGGTGATGAACGCTTGAAAGTACTTTACTCTTCGGTTAAGGTCGAACTATGTTTGAATCTCCTCCTATAGCGCGGATGTGCGCTGCCATCGGTGATCCAGTGCGTGCTGCAATGCTTGTCACGCTGATGGACGGCCGTGCATTAACCGCGAGTGAACTTGCAGCTGTCGGTGGCATTAGCGCGCAAACCGCCAGTTCGCACTTGTCTAAGTTGCTCGACGAGTGCTTGTTGTCAGTCGAGAAGCAGGGGCGCAATCGGTATTTTCGGTTGGCGAGTGCAGACGTCGCATCGCTGTTGGAGCAGATGATGGGTGTCGCTGAACGCAATAACGTAAAGCACCCACGCACTGGCCCAAAAGAGCCCGCACTGCGTCGTGCGCGCGTGTGTTATGACCACCTTGCAGGCGAATTGGGGGTGGCGGTTTTTGACAGCTTTGTACAACGGGGTTGGCTGCGGGATAGCTCGGCACAACTAGAGCTGAGTGCCAGTGGCCGAGAAGGTTTGGAGCGCTTGGGCATTAGTTTGGAGGAAGTGGGTAAGTCCAGAAGGCCACTGTGCAAGTCTTGTCTCGATTGGAGCGTGCGTCGCCATCACTTAGCTGGCTCTGTGGGACAGTTGATTCTTCAACACTGCTTTAAATCAAAGTGGGCAAAGCGTTTACCCGATTCTCGAGTCGTGCAATTCAGTGCGCGAGGCGAAAAGGCATTTTTAGCAGCGTTAGTAAATTAACGCCACAGCGCCTGCTCGCACAGTCAGAAGAAGTATTCGACCGTCACGCTCAAATAATCTTCGTCTCTGAGTTGGTACAACGGGTCTTCAACGGCTTTGCTGTCGAACAAACGCGCATCAATAGTGCCCCGCCAGTTGTCACCAAAACGCCGGTTTCCTTCGATGAGTGCAAGACGGCTATCGTTGTACTCAAGGCTTTGGTTTACACCAATGAGTAAGCTGGTGTCTTGCACGTCGTTCAAGGTTAATCGCGCGCCAAGGAATAAATCATTTTCGTTTATAACACCACTGCTTGCACCTCGGGAATCCCGATGCAGTTCGGTCAGCAAACCAACATCGGCATCGCTCTCTGCAATACCAACTAAGGTGTATTCAAA
>JAVCKV010312933.1:0-14132 GCA_032274145.1 Herpochondria borealis
TGCTTGGATACAGAAGAAGGAAATGTTGTAGATCCTGAAAATGATGGCATTGCTGGAACAGGAGTATCAACGGTTGATGCCAATGGTTTAGTAACTTCCATAACTTATTCGGCTCCGCCAAATGATAGTTGGCAAGATCCATCGGTTAGACTTTGTGTAGAAGAAATATGTGATGGAATTGATAATAATGGAGATGGATTTTTGGATTGTGAAGACCTTGATAATGATGGAATATGTGATGATAATGATAATGACGGAGTAGGTGATTTATGTGATTTAGATGATGATAATGATGGAATACCTGATGTAGATGAATATGCATGTGGTTCTTTTCCACTAAATACATTACCAGTAACAAGTGCCTCTCCAAATCTTACAGGTCAGACAATTACTGGAAACCATACTTTTGATGCTATTTATAACAATGCTTCTACATCTACAGGTGGAGCTAGTGGACTTGCAAATGGTGGATTTAGAGCAAGCGTTAATGTTGGGGGGACTCCTCAATATTTAGAGTACACCTTTAATTTTTCAACCCCAGTTAAAATACATTTTCAACAAGCCAACCAAAGTGGAAATTTTGACGAAAATGAACGTTGGACGATAAGTACAGCGGAGTCAAATCTAATAGTTAGCACACCAAATATAACACATCCTCAAGTTAATAGTGGCGCAGGAGGAACAGGACCTGAATTGAAAGATATAATGGGAGCAGGATCTAATCAAGTATCTTTTGTCCCCAATGTATATGGTCATGTTGATCCCGCCGATTCTGAATGGTCAATTGTATCGGAGGATCTTATTTCTTCTTTTACTATTAGGTTTGAAGAAAATCCCAATGGTAACCCAGGACCAGGATTTCAAAGAGGCGTAATCCATATATCTGTTGATTGTATTTTCGAAGATACTGATAATGATGGTGTACCTAATTCACTTGATTTGGATTCTGATAATGATGGAATATTTGATTTGATTGAGGCAGGGCACGCTGCTGCGGATGCTGATAATGATGGAATTATTGACGGTGCAAATGTATTGTTTGGAACCAATGGATTATTCGATGCATTAGAAACGAGCCCCGATTCTGATGACTTAAATTATAATATTGCCGATAGCGAAACATCACCTGATGGAACTCTTGATGCTTATGAATTAGATTCGGATGGCGATGGATGTTTTGATACAGATGAAGAAAATATTACAGATACTGATACAGATGGAATCGCAGGAACAGGAACTCCAACTGTTGATGTCAATGGTCTAGTAACTTCCATAACTTATTCGGCTCCGCCAAATGATACCTGGCAAGATCCATCGATAGGGCCTTGTCTTCCTGAGATATGTAATGATGGAATAGATAACAATGGAAATGGATTGGTAGATTGCTATGATTGTGTGGATTGTTCAGGCGCAGGAAATTGTGCAGATAATGATAATGATGGAGTTGGCGACTTTTGCGATTTAGATGATGACAATGATGGAATTTTAGATATATATGAAGGTTGCAGACAAGAAACGGATGCTGCGGATATTGATATTGATAATGGATTTTCTCAAACGCTTAACATTAATAGTGGTGAAGCTGGAGTCATTGTAGATGTATTGAGATTGGACAATAGTTTTAATATGTCAATTAATGGTACATCATTAACAGCTCGTCCTTCGAATCCAACAGCAGTCGATATTAATTTTAGTTATTCAAATAGTTCCCCTGGTTTAACAGCAATGTTTGCTGATGGAACCCAATATGGAAGAGGGGGAATACCTCAGATTTGGCAATTTGGAGGTACACCCGCTAATCCAGGAACACCTCTGATAAGATGGGTTATTTACTCCAATGGGACTATGGAATTATGGGGATCAAAAACATTAAATGGGCCTCTTGAGGAAATGGTCTTTATAGATGATTTAACATTTGTTCCACCAACGTGGGATGCAGTTTCGAATACTATAGAAGTAGGACAGTTTGTAGATGGACAAACATATATGATTGGGCGAGTATATGGATTTATTGAGAGTTGTATAGATACTGATGGAGATGGTCTAACGGACAACTTTGACTTAGATTCAGATGGAGATGGATGCTTTGATACTGATGAAGAAAATATTGCGGATACTGATGAAGATGGCATTGCAGGAACAGGAGTTCCTACTGTCGATGCAGATGGTTTAGTTACGTCCATCACTTATGTTTTTCCTACTACCAATACTTGGCAAGACTCTTTACAAGGACCATGTTTTGTAGAAATATGTGGAGATGGAATTGATAATGATAAAGATGGACTCACGGATTGTTATGATTGTGCTGACTGTGGAAATGCAGGAGGTTGTGCTGACAATGACAATGATGGCATTGGAGACATATGTGATTTAGATGATGACAATGATGGAATTTTAGATATAGATGAAGGTTGTAGACAAGTGACTGATAGTTTGGGGTTTTCTTTATCAAATGGAAATTCACAAACACTTACTTCTAATAATGGAGAGACTGGATTTATCGTAGATGTTTACCGATTGGATAATAATTTTAATATCTCTATCAATGATTCTTTACTAACGAGACGTCCAAGTAATCCTATATCTGCGGATTTTAATTATACCGATAACGCTAGTACTCCTGGTTTAACAGCTATGTTTGCCGATGGCAGCCAATATGGAGTTGGTGGAATACTTCAAATTTGGCAGTTTCCAGCTGCTGACCCAGCAACCCCCTTATTAAGAGTAGTCGTTTATTCTTATGGTAAAATGGAATTGTTTGGATCAAAAACACTTAATGGTCCACTTGAACCTATGATTCTTACAGGAGGACTTTTATATAATCCGCCCATTTGGAATTCAGGTTCATCAAATAAGATTATTGTAGATCAATATATTGATAATGCAACTACAATTGTAGGAAGTGTATATGGTTTTACAGAAAATTGTATTGATACTGATAACGATGGATTAACGGATAGTTTTGATACCGATTCAGATGGGGATGGTTGCTTTGATACAGAAGAAGAGGGTGTTGCAGATTTAGATGGAGATGGAATTGCAGGAACAGGAGTTCCGACTGTAGATGCGAATGGTTTAGTGACTTCAATAACCTATACGGTTCCGTCAAATAATACTTGGCAAGATCCATTGGTTGGCCCCTGTCTTTCAGAGATATGTGATGATGGAATTGATAACAATGGAAATGGATTAGTGGATTGTTTTGATCCTAGTTGTCCATTGACCGCCAATCCTGCGATAGTTACTACTTGTGATAATTCAAATGAAACAGGTTCTGGAATTTTCTTTTTACATGATGCGAATCCTACTGTGTCAACAGCAGGAGGTATGACTATTTCTTATCATGCTAGTCAAGTTGATGCTGATAATGATGCTAACCTTTTAATTAGTCCATACACAAGTTCGGATGGAACAGTTTATGCAAGAGTAGAGAGTTCCATAGGTTGTTACAGTACGTCTGTGATTACGCTTAATGTAGGTGCAAAATGTGTGGAAAGTTGTGTCAATAATATTGATGATGATGGAGATGGAAGAATAGATACAGACGATTCAGAGTGTCCTTGTAATAGATAAAAGGACTATAAAATAACTATTATTCTTAACCGTCGGATTTTATATTCGATGGTTAAATAAAAAATTCATAGATAAATTTTGGGTATTGTCCCAAATAAAGAACCCTTAAAAAAGGTTAGACTTTTAGTTTAATCTTGATTTACAAAAAAATAATCTTGAGCAAAATCAAGAAATACTATTCTCTCTTATCATTTGTCAAAAGGATAACTTTCTTTCTGATAGCCATTGCTATCAGTCTAACTCTTCTTTCTAATTCTTCCTCTTTTTATAAAAATCCCTTAGCTGCTTCCTTAGAATTAAATAAGTTGGTAAGTGAAACGGAACGAGAAAGTGGACAAACTTTTTATTACACCTTACAATATCGTTGTGCAAGTTTGACAGAAGATTGTGAAGGGGTGATGATTACAGATGCCTTACCACCTGAAGTCGAATTTATGTCAGTTGTAGGTTCTGTACATACCACAAATGAAACTTATAATAGTACAACTCATACCGTTACTTTTGGATTTATTGATCCTATGCCAGCGGGAACGAGTGGAGAGGTAGTTATCAATGTTCGATTTAATTTAGGGTCAGTTGCAGATGGTACTGTCGTTTCTAATTCAGCAGAAATAACTGCAGATAATGCTCCTTCCGTTACAAGTAATAATGCAGATATAACTGCTAGATCAGAATTTGAATGGGGGATGAGTAAGTCAATTAGCAGTTCTTTAACCTTAGATCAAGACTATACTTATAAAATTGAATTTTGTAAACTAGGCGGATATTTTGGAGCATTGAATTGGGAAAATGTTTTGATTGTAGATACTCTTTTGGCAGGTGCAGATTTTGTAAGTGCAACTGATGGAGGAGTTTATGATCCAATGACACATACGGTAAGTTGGCCTTTAAATGATTTTATTGTAACAACTTGGTCAGGCTGTCCTAGGTATTATGTAACGGTGAATTACCCATCTTCAAATTTTAATATTGGAGATGCTGTAACTAATATTGTAAGTGCCACGGGGACTCCAATAGGAGAAGCTGATACGACTTTGGTCGATGCAGCAACGAGTACATTTATAACTCCAGGAACTATAATAGAATTTTATAAAAGAGCCAATGCTACCGAATCATCTGAAGGGGCTCCCATTCGATTTACATTTGATGTACGTAATGAAGGGAATGTTGATGTGGATACTTTTTGTATTTTAGATACGATTCCTTCGGAGTATTTTGTAACAAGTATTTCTACTCCAAATACCAACCAACCATCAGGAACATTTTCTGTATCCGTTTTTTTTCAGACAAATTTAAATTCCTCATGGCAAGGACTTCCGGGTAATCCATATACGGGATCAAGTTCTTATCCGATGAGTTTATTACTAGGTGCAGGAGAATATGTAACTATTGTCAAATGGGATTATGGAACTATTCCGCCGGGTTTTACGACTACTGGAAGTTTTCCCATCAGACCAGCAAGAATGGATGTTACGGTAAATTCAGGAGTGACTAGTGGACAAGTGGTTAACAACTGTGCTGACTTTACAGGAGAGAGTGTTGATTCTATTTTTAATACTCGAGATTGTGCTGCGGTCACAATGGTTGAACCAGTTCCTGTAGTTGATTTAAATAAATATGAAAGTAGTGGAAGTAATTTTATCCCAGGTGATACTATAACTTTTACCCTACAATTAAGAAATGAAAATACGGCTTCAGGGGCTCTAGAAAATCCAGTACTAGTGGATTTTTTACCAGAGGGTTTAGAATATATTTATCATACTTTTTCTCCACCATTTTCTTCACCTGCTGCTGTGACGGCAACTACTTTTCCTAATTATAATGGAACGACTAGAGAATTGGTAAGATTTGATTTTTCAGGAGATTTAGCAGTAAATAGTGTTTGGCAAATTAGAATGAGTGTTAGAGTGAAAACGGGTGCAGTTGCTGGAAACTTTTATAATATTTTTAATTTCTTAGAATCGGATAATAGTACAGTTAACTATAATGGCTGTCGACTTTATAGAGATACTTTTGACCTTAATGGAAATTTGGATGTCAACGAAATTCTTTGCGCTGCGGAAGAAGATTATACGATACAAGACATTGCAGTTTTAGAATCTCGAAAATCTGTAATAGGTCATTTGGATACCACTTATAACTCAGGATCTAATTTGGGAAATACGGTATCAGGTGGTATTGCGGATTATAAACTTGAGATTTGGAATGTAAGTACAGTACCCATGACGGATGTTATTGTAATTGATATATTACCCTTTGTCGGAGATACGGGAGTAGTAGATTTAAACCCAAGAAATTCTAAATGGGAACCTTATTTAGTAGATACTGTGGCTGCACCTGCGGGAGTGACCGTTTATTATAGTACCTCTGGAAATCCCTGTCGTTCTGCGGAGGGACTTGTTCCTACTGGGCCTCCAGGATGTGAGGCGCCTGCTTGGTCAACGACTCCGCCTACTGATATTACGACCGTACAATCTTTAAAATTTGATTTTGGAAGTATAGTGTTAAACCCATTGGATACCTTGACTTTGGAATGGCCAATGCGTAGTCCTGTAAATGCATTTGATGGTATAGGAGCAGTTCCTGACTCGGTAGCTTATAATTCTTTTGGCTTTATAGCAAGTCGTGCAGATAACGGAATTTCATTGTTATCATCGGAAGGACAAGCAACTGGAACTAATTTACGTCCTTACGATGAGGCAGCTTATGGAGATTTTATTTGGGAAGATACGGATGTGGATGGCATTCAAGATGCAGGTGAATTGGGCGTAGATGGAGTAAGAGTAGAATTGTACTTAGATGATGGTGATGGCATTGCCAATCCATCTTTAGATAGTTTTATCAACTTTACGGTAACGGGCGGTGGTGGTTATTATATTTTTCCAGAAATAACTATTGGAAATTATTACGCGATGGCGTACTTGCCATTAGGATATACTTCTACACTTGTTAATCAAGGTAGTGATGAAGATCTAGATTCTGATGGAGTGCTAAATATTATAGGTGCAGATACGGTTGTGATGATGCCTATAACTAGTATCTCAGATAAGGAAATTGATCGTTCTTGGGATTTTGGAATTACACCTAATAGTTCTGTTAGAATTATTTCTGGGAAAATATTTGAAGACATAAATTTGTTTTTCAAAAAATTAAAATTAAATTACAATGAATGATTCAATGAAAAAGACGATAGATAGTTTAAATAATTTACTATCAAGAAATTTAGATGCTTCTAAAGGCTTTGTAGAAGTTGCCAATAATGTAAACTATGTTAACCTTACTCAATGGTTAATAGAGTGGGCTAAGGCACACAACAGTTATGCCTTAGAGTTGAAAAAACTTATAGCTAAATTAGGGGGAGAGGTAACAGGTGATTCCACAACGCTGGTGGGCGACTTGCACCATATGTGGGTAGATTTGAAGGCTCAATGGACAAATAATGATACCGAAAAATTACTAGAAGAATGTCTCCGTGGAGAATTAACTGCGCTAAAAGATTATGCAGAAGTGAGTGCCGTTAACGTAATGCCAGACTATGCAAGAGATCTACTTGCGCACCAACAATCAGAAATTAGTAGAGCAATTCAGAGCCTAGAGTTTATGAAAAAGACATATGCTCAAATGGAAGAAACTACAGGAGTTGCCTAAGAATCAAAAAAAATTAGAGGGAATCAAAAAAAGCGATGAATATTTTCATCGCTTTTTTTATTTCCCCAAAAAGAAAAATCCGAAACTCCTGTAACAATATATTATACTTTCTCCTTTTGTCAAGAATAGGAAAAAAATCCTTTAGTTCATTGAACATTTTTTATTCAATTTCTTTTTAGAATTGAACATAACATCCAAAAACACATATATATTTGTACATATACTAAACAGTTATATTTTTAAAGAACATAAAATAATCCACCCATGAACACACAAAATTTTAAATTAATCGTAGCGATGATGCTATTCAGTTGTTTTACTTTTGCCAATGAAATTGTAGTAAAAGGAGTCGTAACAGAAAAACATAATAGCGGCTTTAGAATGGCAGGAGTAGAAGTTCAAGTCATTGACGCAACAACACAATCTATTCAACAAAAAATAAGGACAGATGAATTAGGACGATTTTCTATTGAACTTCCATTGGGAAAAAACTATGAAGTCGTACTCAATCGAAAAAACTTTTTACCATGTGTTAGAAAAGTAAATGGGATAGAAGTTGCGCCGAAAAGTGAAGTATTTTTTGAAATGAAGATGGAACGAAAACCAGGTTACGTTTTTGATGTAACGCTAATGGACGGAAAAGAAAATGGGACAGCATTTTTAAATACCATTCAAGGAGCTAGAATCGAAATTTATAATAATACCACTCGAAAATCTGAATTGGTATTAGAGGAACATCCAAGCGAATTATTTGAATTTGTTTTTGAATCAGGAAATTATTACACCTTGATGATTCGGAAAAAAGGATACTTTAATAAAAGAATTGAAGCCTATATAGATATTGAAGGATGTATTCTTTGTTTCGATGGATTGGATATTCAAAGACCTGAATTTTTAGGTGAAACTACCGCTGATAATAATAGAGGAGCCTTCCTTGCTGAGATAGAAATGCAACCTATTGAAATAAATAAAGAGATAGAAATTGAAAATATTTATTATGATTTTGATCAGTCTTTTATTAGAAAAGATGCTGCGCAAGAATTGGATAAGTTAACTTCAATTTTAAGAGACAACCAACATGTGTTGTTAGAGTTAGGTTCTCATACGGATGCACGTGGAAATGATGATTACAATATGAAACTTTCTAAAGCTCGTGCAAAAGCAGCTGTAAAATATCTTACTGCAAAAGCAGGAATTGCTAATGATCGAATGACTTGGAGAGGATATGGCGAAAGTCAATTGATAAATGATTGTGACAATGGAATAGAATGTCCAGAGGAATTACACCAAAATAATAGACGGACGACTTTGAAAATTATGGGTTTGGATGATGATCCGTTGGATAAGAAAAGTCTCAAGGAAATTATTGAAAATGGTGAAAAGCATTTATTGATTTCTCAAAGTAACTAAGTTTAGTTTGTATTCCATTTTAAGCAGGTAATCAAAATTAGCGCAACATTTAATTTGATTACCTGCTTAATTCTTGGGAAAGAAAAAATAGATTCCTTTAAAAATCAGATAACTATTTTTAATAAATTTTGTCCTACCTTTATCATTTTTAAGTTACTTGATTTATTAAATCCGGTTCATTTTTTCATATAAAATCATAACATCTGTGTTCTCTTTTTTTCGAAAAAAAAACAAAGCGCCCTTCGATTTTTCATTCCTTTCAACGGACATGCATTCCCATCTTATTGCCGGAATTGATGATGGTTCAAAATCAATTCAGGATTCCATAACAATGATTTTACAATTAAAAAAATTAGGCTATAAGAAGATTATTACCACACCTCATATCATGGGAGAATACTATCCCAATACCCCTACGATTATTCGCGATGGATTGAAAAAAATAAAAAGCGCATTAATAGAAGAAAATATTTCTATGGAAATAGAGGCGGCTGCAGAATATTATTTAGATGATTATTTTGAAAAATTACTAGATGAAGAACAAGAGCTACTTACTTTTTCAGGCAACCATATTTTAGTAGAATTCTCAATGCTTTCAAGACCTGCCAATGGCTTCGACCTTATTTTTCAACTCAAAACAAAAGGTTATCAACCTATGCTTGCACACCCAGAAAGGTATTTATATTTTGATAAAAGTTTTGAAAATTTTGAAAAAATAAAAATGTTGGGCTGTGATTTACAAGTTAACTTATTATCCCTAGGAGGCTATTATGGAAAAGCACAAAAGAAACTAGGAATCAAATTACTCCAATCAAATATGGTAGACTATCTTGGAACCGATCTTCATAGAGAGAGTCAAATTAAAGCTTTTAGTCATCTCGATAAGGAAGTCATTAAATTACTAGAAAAAGGTAATTTCAAAAACAAAAATTTGCTCTAAGTTATTTTTTAGTCACTCCAAAAGTACCTACTTTTCAACCTACCGTAAAACTCAACATTATTCGACAACAATCCCAAACCATCCCAAACAACTCCAAACCATCTTAAACCATATTCCAACCATATCCCCAGAATAAAATGTCCCCTCCATGCTACTTAAAAGCCTGCCAAATAAAAAAACAAAATAAATGCCTTTCTTTACGTAAATTTTTGGGACAAACTCAAGACACAACACAAAACACATATAATTGAAAGGTAAATTTCCAAATATTACAGACGATGAAATCATCGCTTTGTTGCTTAATAAGGAGCAGCAAGGAATTGATATTTTGTATGACAAATATGGAAATTATCTCTTTGGATTTATCAATCAAATTGTAAAACGAGAAGACTTAACTGAACTAGTATTACAAGATACTTTCCTAAAAGTTTGGAATAAAATCGAATCATTTAATGTTAAAAAAGGTGTTTTTATTACTTGGCTAATTAGTATAGCACGCAATACTTCTATTGATATGATTCGTTCAAAAGATTATAAACAAACGATAAGATTATTGGGTCTTGAAAACATTCCAACAGGAAAAGAACCAATTGTCGAAAGTGTTCGTATTGATCTACTAGATGTAGAAGATACCGTTGCAAAATTGAATGAAAAATGTAGTGTGATTTTGAATTTAGTTTACTTTGAGGGATATACTTGTAAGGAGGTTGCTGAAAAGTTAGATATTCCATTGGGCACAGTTAAAAGTAGAATTAGAAAAGGATTTAAAGATTTAAGAACAATGATAGAGCCTTAATGATTGATGTAAAAAAATATATGGAAAGTGGAATTGTTGAACATTACTGCCTAGGATTAACGACATCTGAGGAGACTGCTCAGCTCATTGAAATTTGTCAAAAATATCCTACAATCAAATCTTTTTTACAAAAAACAGAAGAAGCCACAAAAGTTTATTTAGCTACTTTTCAAAAAACTACTCCTTCTAATTCTCTGGGGATAATTAAGCAACAAATTTTGGAAAATGAAGCTTGGAAGAACGCACAACTTATAGGTGATAAAATGCAATTAAAACAATACATTAGCATTTCAAGATCTACCGATATTGCAAAAATTCAAGCAGCTATAAAAATGTTACAACCTCCCGCAGAATATGATAATGTAGCTGCACATGCTTTGTATGCTAAAAATGGTTTCGAATTAACTTTAGTCTGGGTAAAGGAAATTGTTCCAATGGAAGAACATCCTCATTTGGAGGAAAGTTTTTTGGTATTGGAAGGAACGGCAGAGTGTTCCATCGATGGTCAAATATTTTATATGAAACCAGGTGATTTTATGAAAATTCCTCCTAAAAGTCACCATGAAGTCGTCATTACTTCTTCCACTCCAGCTAAGGCGATTCAGTCTAGGAGAATTTTGAATCTGTCAAAATCATAGGTTTTCGTCCCATTTAAAATTCAAAATTCTACATTCATAATTAGATCTAATGTCCAACTATTTAATACCATTGAGCCAATTTATCTTTGTGATTCTAGTATTCACTCTAGTTGCATTATTATGGATAGGATTGAAAAGGGTATTTGAAAAGATGGAAATAGCAAAGGAAAGAAAGCGATTACTATTACACTATATTTTATTGGGTGTTTTATTTTGGTTATCTTTTTTAGGCGTTCTAGCGCACTTAGGTTTTTTTCAAAATTTCCAAACATTACCTCCACGAATATTAGTAGCGGTCGTTCCTCCCTTAGCTTTAACTATCATTTTGTTGTTTTCCAAAAACTTTAAAACAATACTTTTACACACTCCATTAAAGTGGTTGGTATATATTCAAGCCTTTAGAATTGTAATGGAATTGATTTTATGGATGGGATTGAAAGCAGGGTTTGTACCATTTCAAATGACGTTCGAAGGATGGAATTATGATATCATTGTGGGAATAACAGCAATTTCGGCAGGAATGATTTTTTATAGAAAAAATAGGATACGAAGGAGAGAAGCAATTATTTGGAATGTGTTTGGAATTCTATTGTTATTAAATATTGTGATGATTTCTGTCATGTCAACTCCCTC
The DNA here is from genome assembly GCA_032274145.1 of Herpochondria borealis. Taxonomy (NCBI): domain Eukaryota; phylum Rhodophyta; class Florideophyceae; order Ceramiales; family Ceramiaceae; genus Herpochondria; species Herpochondria borealis. Next base: position 11,639 of record JAVCKV010312933.1, read on the forward strand.
ACCATTTAGAGTTTTCCCAAATGAACCAGCCAATACAATGATTGCTTATGTTCCATTTATTTGGCTTCCAGGTTTCGTGGTTCCCTTTGCCCTAGCCATGCATCTCTTCTCCCTAAAACAACTTTATTTAATGAAAAATTAAGAATGAATAATTAATAATTTCAAATAATGTGGAATACACGATTGAGGAAATTATTAATTATTCAATTTTAATTTTTCATTAATGTTGGTGTCCACCTTCTCCGTGAGCGTGTCCATGGGACAATTCTTCTTCGGTAGGTTCTTTAACTTCTTTCACCTCTACTTTGAAATTTAAAGTAGCACCTGCCAATGGATGATTACCATCTACAGTAACTTCCGTATCATTAACGTCAATAATTGTTACTAGAATTGGCCCTTGAGGACCATCCGCTTGGAACTGCATTCCTACTTGAATGGCAGGTTCTGTTGGGAAATGTTCCTTGGGTACTTTTTGTAATAAGGCTTCATTACGGAGTCCATATCCTTCTTCAGGTTTAATTGCAACATCTAGTTTTGCACCAGCCTCTTTCCCTTCCAATTCTTTTTCCAAACCAGAAATTAAAGCACCCGTGCCATGTAAATATTTTAATGGTTCTCTTCCTTGAGAAGTATCAATGACTACTCCGTCATTGTCAGTTAAAGTGTAATCAATTGAAACAACTTTGTTCTTTTCGATTTTCATAATTCATTTTTTAATACTCAAATAAATCGATTTTGAGCGAGTTAAGAGAAAAGTGAACCTATTTGACTGCCCCGAAGAATATACTTAAAAAGTAAAATCGACAGAGAAATACGAGTAAGAAAGTTCGCTTTTTGAAAAAGTCGCGCAAAGATATGTTTTTTATTGAAGACGGATGCTGCGCTTGACGGACATTCATTTCATTCACTTGACGGACACTTAGTTTGACGGGCGCTTCGCTTGACGTTACCTATAATTTTGAATCCAAATTATTGCGAACCGTCAAGCGCAGCGTCCGTCAAACGAAGTGTCCGTCAAGTGAATGAAATGAACGCCCGTCAAGCGTAGCGACCGTCTTCCGCCCGTTTTCAACATTTTTGCTATTTTGGAGACTTATTTGGGAGAACAAAACGTTGAATTTAAAAGTTATAAGAATCAAAATTTAATTATGAAGAAATATATTATTAGCATTTTAACTTTAGTTGTTTTATTGGCTTCGAATAATTACATTTTTGCGCAAGCAGATATAGATTATTCAGGAAGCTTAAAATGGGGAGAAGAACTCAAAGAACCCAATAATAGCTATTTGTCAGAAGTGCTCGGAAGTGACCAGGATGCCTTTTATGCCCTACGACTAAAAACGAAAGGAGGCTTACTGAGTGGGACTCAACCTCAGAAAATTTTTATAGAAAAGTATAGTAAGGATATGGATTTGAAAAAAGCCAAAGAAATAGACTTACGCTATAAAAAGAAGAAAAGAGATTTTGAGAAGATGATGTATTTGAATGGGCAATTTTATTTGTTGACTTCATTTAATAATATGAAGCATAAAACTAACTATCTTTTTGTGCAGTCGATCAGTAAGAAGAGTTTGAATCTCAGTAAGAAAATTACTAAAGTAGCAGAGACTCCTGCAAGAGATGAATATCGAGAAGGGAAATTTAATTTCCATACATCAAAAGATAGCTCTAAAGTTTTGATTTACAGTCAGTTACCAAATCAGAAAAAATCGCCAGAAAGGTTTTCTCTGCAAGTGTTTGATAATAATTTTGAACAGATTTGGGAAAAAAATATCAACCTCCCTTTTCCTGATAATCGTTTTGCTGTGACCGATTATCGAGTGGATAATAAAGGCAATGTTTATTTACTAGGGATTCTATATGAAAACTCTTCTGGGTTTCTAAGAAGAAATACTTCGTATCAATATATCATTTTAGCTTACAATGAAAATGGAGAAAAAGAGGAAGAGTATAATGTGAATTTAAAAGGAAAATTTATTACTGACCTTACTTTTAGAGTAGGAAAAGGAGGTAAATTAGTTTGTTCAGGTTTCTATTCTGACAAAGGAACTTATAGTGCGAAAGGAACTTACTTCTTTCACTTAGATCCAAAGACTAGAGCAATCTCTAATGAGAATTATAAAGACTTTGATTTTGATTTTGTTTCAGAATACATGTCAGATAGGAAAAAAAGAAAAGCTAAAAAAGCAAGGGATGGAAGTAAGAGGTCAGCAGAGTTATATCAATATTCTTTGAATGATTTGATTTTGAGAAGTGATGGAGGAGCAGTATTGGTAGCGGAACAATATTATGTAGAGCGAGATGACAATTTTAATAATGGTTTTAATTCCCCTTATGGATTTCGACGAAATAATGGTTTTAATAATAGGATAGATTATTATTACAATTATAATGACATCATTGTAGTAAATATCAGACCTAATGGTGAAATACAATGGGCATCAAGAATTCCAAAACGACAGGAGACTTCAAATGATGGAGGTTATTATTCTAG
>JAVCKV010313044.1:0-14131 GCA_032274145.1 Herpochondria borealis
CCTCAACAAAATTAGCCAAGGGCTCAGAAATATATCTTCCAAACTAGATAGGTAACTGTTTCTAGGACTACACGAGGAGGGGGCACATCCATCCTCATTTTAATAAGGGCTGAACCTCTGGAGTATTATTCTCCAGAGGTTCATTCGTGTTTAAACACCCCCCTTTATCAGTGTATTACCATTCGAAACAAATGTAACAACCGGCAACGCAGTTACAGAGTCTCAAACACCCTAGGCCTATGACACTTTCGAACTTTGACATTTTTACACGCCAACCGTAAATATCTCACGACATGGCGAACAAAAGAATTCTTGTATCCGACCCTATTTCTGAAATCGGGGTAGAAGCCCTAGACAAACATCCAGCCCTTGATGTTGACGTCAATACTGGTCTTACGGAAGACCAACTTTGCGAGATTATCGGTGATTACGACGGACTCATTGTTCGCTCGCAAACAAAAGTAACACCTCGTGTTCTTGAGGCAGCCACCAAGCTTAAAGTAGTAGGCCGAGCAGGCGTGGGTGTGGACAACATCGACCGCAACGCCTCGACCGATCATGGAGTAATCGTCATGAACACTCCGACAGGAAACACCATTTCTACAGCAGAGCTTGCATTCACCCTTATGCTTTCAGCAGCTCGTAATTTAGCACTCGCCCATCATGGTGTCCTCGCTGGCGATTTCAAAGCTGCCCGAAAAGCTTACAAAGGCATCGAAATTTATGGAAAACGTCTTGCCGTTATTGGTATGGGTCGCATTGGTATCGAATTCGTTAAAAGAGCTCAAGCATTCGGCATGAATGTTGCTGCATATGATCCCTTTCTTACCCAAGCTCGTGCCGACTCTCTCAAGGTAGAACTCTGTGATTCTCCAGACGCGGCTCTTACAGGAGCAGATTTCGTAACCCTTCATGTCCCCATGACGGCTGATACAAAGCACATTATCAACGCTGAACGTCTGGCTCTGATGAACAAGGGAGCTGTGGTTGTAAACTGTGCACGCGGAGGTCTCGTCGACGAAGTTGCTCTTAAAAATGCAATCGACGCCGGTCATATTGCTGGTTGTGGTCTAGACGTGTTTGAGGAAGAACCACCGACTTCAGACCATCCTCTCTTTGGGCTAGAAAAGCACATTGCCTTTACAGCTCACTTAGGAGCCTCAACCAACGAGGCACAGGAAAATGTGGGAATTCAAGTGGCTGAACAGCTTCGCGATTTTCTTACCACTGGTGAAATCAGAAACGCTATAAACATGCCTTCACTCGATGCGGTAGCTTTAGAAGAAGTCGGGGCCTACTTGCCTCTTGCCACATCTCTTGGTAAATTTCTCGCTGAGCTTGGCATGAAGAACCCGGACTCAATTCGCGTCTCCTATCATGGGGAAATTGGTTCAAAAGACACTTCACTTGTATCTCGCACCGTTCTAAACGCATATCTTGAGTCATCTAGCACAGAAGGCCAAGTGAACATTGTCAACGCTCCGGCCATTGCAAAGGACAAGGGTCTTGAGCTTGTCGAATCAGTCATTAATGCAAAAACCGAATACTCAGAGCTCATTGTTGCCGAATTAACCAAGGGCGACGAAAAATTCCGTGTAGCCGGAACCATTATTGGCCAGTCACCACGTATTGTCGAAATCGACAAACTCTACGTTGACATCAATATTCAAGGCAACTTCATTATCGTAAGAAACGATGATCGTCCAGGGATTGTCGGCCTTGTAGGAAACGCTCTCGGTAGCCGTAAAATCAACATTGCAAATCTCTCTTTAGCTCGTAATAAGCAAAATGGAAACGCGCTTAACATCATTGAAATCGACTCCAAGGTTCCTTCCGAACTTATCACTGAGCTTTCCTCCGCAGAAGGTGTTCTATCAGCTAGCTCTGTAAGTATCTGAAAGCCTTACAATTAGATTTTTCATTATTGAATTCACCGATTGTTATCACTTAAGCTGAAAAAGAAATGAGAACAGCCGTATATGCAGGATCTTTCGATCCAGTGACAAATGGACACCTCTGGATGATCGAACACGGACTTGAGCTTTTTGATCATCTCTATGTTGCCATAGGCTCGAACCCTTCCAAATCTTACACCTTCAGTACGAAAGAACGTATAGAAATGTTACGTGGCTCGATCCCTTCCTGTGAACGACTTACCATTGACTCATTCGATAATCTTTACTTGGTAGACTACGCTCAGCAAGTAGGAGCAAGATACATCTTGAGAGGCATCAGAAATCAACACGACTATGAATATGAGCGCGTAATGCGACACATAAACGGCGACATGGCCCCAGACATCACAACCACAATCTTAATGCCTCCCAGGAAATACTCAGAAATTTCCTCTTCTATCGTCAAAGGCCTAATAGGCCCAGATGGTTGGGAAGATATCGTCAGACGTTATGTCCCACCTACCGTATTTAAGAAACTAGAGAAATCATCCTCCAAATAAGCCCAACATTTATGGCACAGCAAGGGGATCTTCAGAAGACGCCGGAGAATCACCCATTGTTCCTACGTTATCTTGAGGCCCTTCTTCGTCGATAAATTCAGCTGACCCCTCTCCACTGTTCTCTTCAAAGTTCTTATTAAATCGGCGTCTATAGACAGAATCCCCAGCCTCAACCAAACCACTGACTTTTTCAGCGGCTAGAAAAAAGCTATTTGATTGCCCTGAGAGCGTGATTGTTCCCAATTTACCACCAACACCCCTAGTGATAAACACATCACTAGACTTTGGCTTTATTCTGCTATAAGTCTGTACTAAAATGATTCCACTTTCTTCCTCATAGGAAGAAACTTTTCCAATCAAACTATCCATATAGCGTTTAGGTCCTATCTTAACCTCAGAAACTGGCTCAGGATCGAGATTCTTGCAGGAGTCCAGTAAAGTCACCCCGATTGCTAAAATTACATATATGGTCTGAACTCTATTGATTTTTTTCATATGCTGTATTTACTTCAATTTCGTTTTCTCCATTCAGGTTTAGGAGGATTAAGATCCCATATCCACTTTCCATCTGTCCAATCGGATGCTCCACCACCAATTCGATTATTCAATCTTATCACTGACTTTTTAGCTTCCGCAAGGCGCCCCCAGACATCTTTACTCATTTTAAAAGGACGTTCTAATTTATAGGAATCACCTTCTTTCGTAATTTTCCACAAAAATGGAGGCTTGTATACAATTTCTCCATTTACCTCAGAGTGCATTTCTCCCATCATCACAGCTGAAATATAGATAGAATCTGGCTCACCTTCCACCTGAAATGTTTTTCGCCATCCTTTGCTAAACCATTTGATGGCTTGAAAGTCTTTTGATGCTCGAAAATCCTTTTCCAGCTCTCGCCCATGCGAAAACTCCATTACCTTATCTTTTCTTTCCGGACTATCAAATAGAGACCAATAAGAAACGTAATATTTTTCATCGTCTCTCGCGACCCCTCGCCAACAGAAAATATTAAAAGGTGTGGGAGCAGACATCACCTCTTTGGGCGTCACTCCCCATTGATTGAATCTCTCGCTAAAATAGCGATCAGCCATAAACTTAAACACAATACTAGTGACAAAATAGAGCGAAATACAAGCAACTGTAACCCATTGTGTGCCAACTCTGAGCTTTTCCTTCTTTCGCCAAAAGGTAAGGCACAGTAATAGCCCTAATAACATCGGCAACGTAAAGAACGGATCGATCACGAACATCAAATTCAGAACGAATCTATGATCGCTAAAAGGCTCAAAAATATGAGTCCCATAAGAATTAAAGCAATCGATCAATATGTGTGTCGACCAAGCTGCGAAGACAAACCAAGCGGCTCTTTTAAATGTAAGTTTCTTATCCTTGAATATCTTGGCTAACATCCAACCAAACAATAAAGAAACAATAGGCAACACAAATATGGAATGTGTTATACCTCTATGCCACCTCAATTGTTCAGCAGCATCCAGCCAGAAGAACGCAATGATGTCCAAATCCGGTAACGTGCCGAACACCGCCCCCAAAGCCGCTCCCTTCCAGCCTAGCTTCTTGGAAAGAATAATCTCCCCGCAAAGAGCACCTAAGGCAGCTTGGGTAATCGAATCCATCTAATGAAAACTTATACTCTATTTTCGGCTGAGAGAGGAAAAGCCACGCTGAAGCAGAACTTTATCAATTTTGTTAGCACTCTCCTCAGATAGGAACAGCTCCTTGGGATCTTCCGAGATTTCGATTTTATGAATCCCGTCTTTTGGATTCTTAAAAGCTTCAATAAGGCTCGCCACATCAGCGATAGCTTTACCATTCACCTTCTCCACTACAACAGATCTCACACGCTCATATCCTAAGGTTGCAGGCGTACGAATTACCGCAGAAATGAACACAACTCTGTTGCGGCCTTTTTCGTAATCTTCAGGATGATTATACACGTCTAAAAGGCTCAGAGGAGCTCTTGATTTCCACTCCTTGCCGAAGACCTTCATATAGCCTCCGCTAAGCTCTTGGAACACGATACCACCCTTTACTAGGAAATTTGGAGCTCGGTCGTACATGTGAGAAGGGATAACCCCTTCCGGCATAGGAGTTAGTTTTACCTTTTTTTCAATTTTCTTACCTTCTCTCTGAATCTGCAAGGTCGTCACATCCCCCATCTTATGCTCGGCACGAATAAGATGACTCCAGTGAAGTTTGCCAAACTTGCCCGACTTGAAATACCCTTGGCTATCGATATCTTTGCCGTCAACAGCGAGAAGAACATCGCCTTTTTTGATGCCAGCTTTTTCTGCGGCACTTTTACGCGCTACCACAGTAATATAAAGCCCTCCAGCTTCATCCGATAGTTTCAACCAGGATCTAAAATGGGGATCAGTCGTTTTAGTAGTTCCTATCCCAGCTTTGGGAAATCCTTGATAATCACCATCTTTAGCATCAAGCAAAAATGCATTGATAATCTCAGGAGCAATAACCTCCAAGGTTTGGTCATCTGAACTGTAGCTCGTCAAGACTCCTAACAACTTTCCACTTTCAAAAACAGGAATTGTGTAACTGCTCGCAGCACTCTGCATTGACGCCTTGATCGTGTAGTTCAGAAAGAAATTTCCACTTACAAAGCTAGACACAATGGCCCCACCCTGAACAACTCCCTGAGTCTTTAGTGGTCTTCCGCTAGCCTCTACTTGCATAATTTGAACTTTATTCCCTACTTTGCTTGATTTGGCGACTGCTACCGGCTTCAGAACTGAAGCTAGCTTTTTCTTATTCTCATCAGTAGATCCCACTAAAATAGCAAGGTTTGCCTCGTAATCAATTGCTTTGACCTTCGCTGGTATGCGATGATTCCCATCCACTGTCTCCAATTCCATAAATGCGGCATCAGCAACCATCTCAGCAGTAGTTATCACATACCCACCTTCGATGTAAGTGACCAAACCTCTTCTAGTACGAGGATCAACTTTATCCCAAGGTTGACCAGCACTATACGGTTGAATAGTTGAATTTAAACGAATAACAGCTTCCTCCTGGGCCACAAGACTTGTGGGAACTGCGGCTAAAATCACCGCGACGACTTTTAATATTTTAAACATAAAAATTACTTAGATTTGAGGTTATAAAGTGACTTCACACCATACTGGCGTTGCACACGAGTATCAGCTTCTTTTATCAGCTTACCTGGTAAAATCAGTGGTCGAGGAATTCCGTCACACTCGATGACAAAATACTCAGGGTAATTTTCCGGATTTAACAACTCATGAGCATGAGTAAGACTCGTCACTTTGACCCCATTTATCTTGCTTATCGAATTTCCAGCAAAGCCAGAGACACTGCTGTTCACTGGGTCCTTTAAAACTTGTGTCAAAACAACGATATCCTTCCTCTCGCGGAACAAGCCATCTGAAAGATAATTAGTATAAAGCTTCCTCACACGTGGGCTATTTAGCCTGTGAGCTCCATATAAGTTCCTATCCAAAGGCTGAAAAACCAAGCCACCTTTTATAGTGTATCGAGGTTTCTCACCATATTTTTGAGCATAAATGCGAGCATAAGGAAATTTTTTCAGAATTGCCGTAAGCTCGATCTCATCACCCTTGCGAATAACCTTTAATTTAACTTTGTCACCCACAAATTTCCTCTCCACAATTTCATTCATATCCACCCTTTCTCCATGAATCATGATACTTCCTGATAAATCCACCACATATCCATCTACAGACGTAATGATGTCACCTTTTTTGATCACTCCGTCGGCAGCACTTTCCGCTGTCACTGAAGTCACTAAAATACCCGGCTGATCAGGTTTAACCGAAAGAGCCTTGCGCATTGCCGGATTAAACAAAGGAAATGTTGAAACCCCCAAGTCACAATATTCATCGTAAACGTCATCCTTGATATCCTTAAGGAATCGTTTCACCACAGGAGTAGGAATCATATAGCCAGTATTATCAGCCTGAGTAAGTCCTTGAAAAGCAACTCCCACGACTTTCCCATCTTGTAGCACAGGTCCGCCCGAATTTCCTGGATTGATAGCAGCATCGATTTGCACAACCAGGTGTTGATCAATCCGGCTATGAGCATAAGAACGGAAATCAATCCTAGATACCACTCCCCTTGTCACTGAAATACGATTACCTCCCACAGGATACCCGATTACTCTTACGGAACTCTCGAGCTCTGGCACTCCAGCAAAATCGAGTTTTTCCAAGCCTTTAAAATCCGAAAAATCTTCTAAACTCAGTATTGCTAAGTCGCAATCATGAGCCACATGCACCACCTTCGCCTTATATTGCTTCGCAGAGCCATGTTTAGTAATCAAAACCCCTCGTTGATCAGAAACCACATGCGCATTTGTCATAAACAAATTTTCACCAATCAAAAACCCAGTTCCTGTTCCTCCACCGAACCTACCTGCTCGCCAAGGTGATTTGTAATTAGCAACCTGTGTGGTAACTTCGATCCGAACGATCGAATCATAAATACTGGCTTTCTTCTGAACGTCCGGACTCGGGCTGGCGTTGTCTAGCAATTGAGCCGATAACGGCAACACAGCCATTAATGAGGCGATCGCTATAGTAGAGCACTTTTTCATATTGGTCATACGTTACTTCCTTTTTTCTCCTTGAGAAGAGATTTTTTGTTTAGAGATATAAAATATTTCACTCGCCCCGTTAGCGACACCAAATGGTTTAATTTTGCTTCAAATTTTGCTGTAATTCGTCTTTCAGTTACGAAAAATAGTAATCTCAACATCGAATCTAGGAATAATTACAAATTTACAGCCTCTATCTAAAAAACAAAACTAGAGAACTAGCCTGATTCAATTTTACCTATTGATTTTCAGAAATAGCACGCTACACACACATTAACTAAGATAAATATGATACGCCAAGCCATCATCGAATCCTTAGAACAAGGTTCCAATCTTCTGGAAGAAATTTCAGACGATGATTATAATACTAAACTGCCTCTAGTGTATAACGCTACAATAGGCGGACACTACCGTCATATTCTTGAACACTTTTCTACCCTCTATGAAAGTTACTGTGAAGGATTCGTAAACTACGATCTTCGTAAACGTAACACTGAGATAGAAACCAAACGCGAGTTTGCACTCAAAGCTACTCGAAATCTCAAAAAAACTTGGTCAAATCTAGACGAATCCATCTTTGATCAAGAAATCACCATACAAGGCAAACTTTCTCATAAAATTGAAGAATCTATGAGCTTAAAAACCTCTGTTGGAAGAGAAATCGCCTATTCCATAGCACATGCTCAGCACCATTACGCCATCATTGGAGTCATGTGTGCACTGCTCAACTGCCCTACAGCAGAAGGATTCGGCGTAGCTCCCTCAACAGAAGCACACCGTAAGAAAAACGGTGAAACACCCCTTTCAACTCAATCCTAAACTATATAAAATGTGTAGTATCAGTTGGAAGTGGCCCTCGTCGAGTCAGACGAATTCCTCCCCCCTTTTATCAATTTATTTTAACAGAGACGAAAAGAAATCACGACCTCAGGCAAAGCCCCCAGCCGTTTACCAAAGGAATAATTCCGATTTCTTAGCACCAATCGATCCTCTCAGAGGTGGCACATGGATAGCTGCGAACCAATACGGTATGGTCGTCACTCTCTTGAATAATTATTCAGTCGCTCCCTGCCCAGATAAAATTTACGCCAGTCGAGGGCGTATCGTATCATGTTTGGCTTGCTGCGAAGATTTACAAGAAGCAAATAAAGAACTCGGTGATCTACTAGCAAAGGAAGCCTACCCAGCCTTTTCTGTTCTTGTTTTTGACACCCACAAACCTGGCTATACCCTCCATCAATGGAACGAGACGAAGCTTCACCGCCTAGTCACACACCACCCCTTTTTCACCTCATCATCTTGGAACACCTATACTATCCAACACCAGCGCCAACAGGACTTTGTAAAAGACGTCATCACAAACAACGTGCCTCATGATATCTTCCACTCTACCACGAAACCTGGTGAGGAGCTCTCCTCAGTTTATATGGAGCGGGAACAAACTAAAACGGTAAGTCGCACTAACGTTCATGTATATACTGATAAAACTATCATGGAATACTATGACCGAGCAGATGACCAAAAGTACACCTCGACACTTGAATTCAACGTTCCGGCTATGAATTATGGCTAAATTGATAAATACAAGCGCGTTTATCAAATCTAAGACCGCTCGCGTCTTCTTTCCTCTGATCAAACCATTTTTTGAGCGTATTTGTGGCTTTCATTTTCTCAATCACCAATACGAAACCATAAAAAAACAAGGCATTCCAAGTGGATCCACTTTTGCCAATGAAATCCTAAAACTTGAAAATGCTTCTATTGAGTTTGAACCCAAACTCCTCGAAATTCTCACTATTGCTGAACAATCAGACCAAGCACACATTCTCGTCGCAAACCACCCCTACGGCTGTATCGACTCGATGGCAGTGATGGAGCTTGCTGAAGAGACGTGGCCAAAGCGATGGAAAATCATTGTTAATTCCCTGCTTCGTAACGTTTCAGAAATCGCCGATTCAGTCATCGTCGTCGATCCCTTTGCAACAGGTGCCTCAAAATCAGCAAACCTCTCAGCAGTGCGAAAAATGCACAAATTTCTTAAAAGTAAAGGGCTTCTCGTCATTTTTCCGGCAGCACGTGTATCCGGCTTTGACAAAGAGATAGACGCTGTTCTTGATTTGCCATGGAACGACTCACCTCTAAAACTAGCAACTCAATATGGAGCCTCTATCCATTTCTGCCACGTCAGTGGACAAAATTCTGACACCTTTCTCTCCATCTCACCCAAACAACTCACCAAACGCAGCATCCGCCTCGCCAAAGAAGTTGCCATTCAGCAGAATCGCAATATCAAACTTTCTTACTCATCGACAATGAACGCCAAATTAGCCGAAAAAATCAGCAAACTTTCCAATAGTGCCGAAATACTAAGAGCCCATAATTATATTGGAGCCGACAGGACACCAGCCCAAGCTCCGGCTCAGATAGAAATCAAAAATAAACTACACCAAAACGAACAAGCTCCATTCCATGACGCATTGATAAACAGCCAACAATGCATGGTTGAATATCCAGAATTTAGTTCTTTTTGTTTCCTCGGCAGTGAAGAACCTTTTATCATGGAGGAAATAGGGCGCCAGCGTGAACTCACTTATAGTGCCATAGGAGCTGGCTCAGGTAAAACCATCGATCTCTCAGAAGAAGATACCTATTATCACCATATTGTCGTTACAGAAAAAGCCACTGGAAAACTTGCCGGAGCCTATCGCGTAGGCTTCACAAATGAAATTTTGGCAGATCACGGCTCCCAAGGTATGTATCTAGATCACATCTTCGAGTTTGAACCAAGCATCTACAAAGATTTAGGTAATGCTATGGAACTCAGTCGCTCATTCATACCCTTAGAGTTCCAAAAATCTCCACAAGTTCTCGATATTCTTTGGAAAACTTTAGGAAAAGTTTCCAATCTTCACAAATGTGAAAACATGTATGGTTCTGTCACTATTTCAGACGAATTTACACCTCTCTCAAAGTCCATCCTAGTCGACACTCTCGATCGCCACTTCTCAGCTCCGGACTCGTTAAAGAAAAAGGTGAGCAACAATAGCCCATTCAAACCAACCACACAATATCACAAACTCTTATCCGACGCCTACGCCCCGCATGGAATGAATCGATTAAATTCGGTTATTGAAGAGATAGAAGAAGGTCATCGTGGCATACCGCCACTTATGCGATACTATGCCACGCTAGGAGCCAAATTTCTATCCTTTAAGGTAGAACCCACTTTCAACAACGCAATCTACTGTCTTCTGGTAGTCGACTTATCAACTCTTCCTACAAGATATAGAAAACGCTTCTTCTAAAAAAATGAACTACAGGGAAACGCTTATCGCCTCTTTTCCTTAAAATCCTCACGCATACGCTTACGCATCTCTTCCTGAAACTTTTTCAGTTCGCGTCTCATTTCATCCATCTGTTCCCTCATCTCACCAAACCCATTAGGTTGTATTTCTTGTCTCTTATTAGGTTTAGCGTCAGGAATATCCTCCAACAATTGTTCCAACAGGTTTTCAAACGGATCATTTTTATTGCTCTGCAACCTCCTTGCATTTTCTAATGGTAAATTCGAACGACCTGGCTGTAGCTCAGCTACTTGCTGTCGAACTTTTTTCACAGGATTACTCAATAAATTCTCAAGCTCATCAGCAGGGATCATATGAGTTTTGATACGGCTCCTTGACAAAGCCAAGCCAACAAATTTCCCATCAAGATTAACCATCGGCCCGCCCATGAATTTCTTGTCTACTTTCATATCCGTCTGAATCGCACTTGGAAAATTCGATCTCACCTCACTAATAGCTCCCCCCATCTGTTCCATCTTGTTTAACCTCCCCGCCGGAAAGCTACCTGGCTTCGGACGAGAACCTAAAGTCACATTCAACTTCATATTCTTCCCGCCACGGTCAATAACAACCCGTATTATCTGTCCTGGTTTCAATTTTTGAATAACAGACCTCGTTTGAATAGCCGAGTTTAATGCAGTCTCATCAATCGAACGCAATCTATCACCAGGTTTTAAGCCCGCTGCAGCAGCTCCACTCTGTCCCACAATTTTTTCAAGTAAAACCCCTTTGGCCTTTACATCTACAAAGCTCATCTGAATGCCCAAAAACGCCTTATCTTCCTCTCTCAGGCTACGCTCTTTCACACTAGCAACACCAAATCCAGCAGGTCGACCACCCGTTCCTGAAAGAACTAAAAAATCACCTATTTCAGCCTCTGCCCTATTTTTAAAATTTACTTTCGGAAGTCCCAAATCGTCTGACAACAACACCAAATCATAATCTTCATACACCCCTATCACTTTCAATGCCATAGCAGGTTTTCCAGCTGACACCAAACGGCCACGAACCAAAACACGTTTCACTTCTGACCATTTACTAATAATCCCTCTAGCTGTGACAGTTCCTAAAGCGATCGCTGTCCACTTATTACCCCTTCTCCCTGATGGAATTTGAATACTAACCACACTTTTACTAATATCCTTTACCACAGGAGTGATTTGCTTGGCAATCGACAGGGATTGCTTTTTCAATACTGGCCTATCCTTATTCTCCACCGTTCTAGGAAATTTGGACTGGGCTCCAGCACTAGATACCGCCAACGCTAGGACACAAAAATTAACATATTTTGACTGTTTCATCATTTTCCTTTCTTCTAAATTATCTTACCGATTAAATTCATTCAACTGTTCACGGCGACCCAGAACTAATTTTATATCCTTTTCTTCACGATTACGTTTAATTCGCAGTATAACTGTGTCTCCCGCATCATTTCTCATGATTTCGCCAATCAAGGTATCTGCTGACTTAACGCCCTTACCTTCTAATTTAAGGATGATATCACCTTTTTTAAGACCTGCTTTTTCACTAGGCCCATTTTTTAAAACTGACTCAATCTCAACACCACCCGCTATCTCGCGTCCAATTCTGATACCAATAGCAGGGCTATCAGGGTTTGTCATAGGATTAATACTGAGAGCCCCCCACTGTTCGCCTTTCAACAAGCGATCCCACTCTCTTTTGAATCCAGTTAGTCCAGCATGATTGTTCACATTCCAGGAATTTCCAATATTCGAGTGAATACCCACCACACGCCCTTGTAGATCATAAAGTGGCCCACCTGAATCACCACCTATCAAAGTGCAATCAGTCGTGATAAAATAATTTGTATTCTTGCTGAGCAACCTGCCAAACCTCACAGGAGGTGTTCTTACAGGATCGAAACCCCCAGCATGACCCATGGCAACCAAATACTGCCCCACTTTAAGATCTTTTGACTCAGCTATCTCAGCAAATTTCCAAGGCCCTGGCTTAATCATCTTACACATCGCCGAGTCTTTAGAGTAGTTAGCACCTAGCACCTTGGCTTTTTCCGATTTTCCATTAGGAAAAATAATATCCACTTCCTTGGAACCGCGAATAACATGAGCGGCTGTAAGAATGAGACCATCTTTTGAAATGATCACTCCAGACCCTGAAGACCCCTTTGATGTCATAATAGATACAGTGACCCCCATGTTTTTCTTAGCCACAGATTTCACTTTCACTTGTAGTTCTTTCAGCTCCTGCAAAGAATCCACAGCCTTCTGTGCCAGCCCCATACCTGAGGAAATTAAACTAAATGCGGTAACAAGAATAATATTTTTCATAATGAATAGCGTTAAGAAAAGAAGCGGCAAAAACCGTCCTCGTTGTCTAATTTCTACACCCATGAACACCAGATTGCAAAAAAAGTTTGCAATCTTATCAAATTTTGCTCAAATAAGAGAGTCTTAGCAATAGCACATTTCGTGCTAGGAGATTTTCTCTCGGTCTTGATTCTTTTTTCAGACATCATGTGACCTAAGTTCTTCCAAATTGCTAATGACATGCCTACGCATCACTACAGACACACATTGTGGTGCTTGCGTTCAGGCTCAATTCCATTCCATACACATGAGTAGCAATACCTCGAATATGTCTGAAGACGACACAAGCACAGCGGAATCAACTCCAGAAGGAGCATCCGTAGGACCTAAAGCGGCTAAAAAAGCCACAAAAAAGACAGCTAAGAAGGCGACAAAGAAAACCGCAAAAAAAGCAGCTAAGAAAACTGCAAAGAAAGCGGCAAAAAAAACAGCTAAAAAGGCTACAAAAAAAACTGCCACCAACTCCTTAGTAACGTCAGAACCTACTCAAAAAGAGCTATCACTGGAAATTCCAAGCATCGATATGGCGTCCAAGCCAGCTCCTGCCTCAACACCAACTGAAATAGCTCCAGCTGAAGCTACTCCTGATGTAACTCCAAAACACTCAGAACCAAAAGTTGAGAAAAAAGTTGAACCTGAAGCTAAGCCTGCTGTCACGACCGAACAACAGCAGCCAGCAAAAGAAAATACACCCAAACCACCCCAACAGCAGAAAAGGCAACATCAGCAAAACGCCACCAGACAATCATACAAACAGGGAAAAAAGCAGGCGAAAAAACACGGCAAGCAAAATAATCAACAGCATCCCAAGAAAAGGAAAGAGCAAAAGGAACGAAAGGAAAAGAAGCCTATCGAACTTAAGGGAGACCCTATTGCCATTTTTGGCATGCTTGAGTTAGCTCCAAAAGGATTTGGATTTCTTCGATTACAAGAAAAAGACTGGGAGCAAAGCCGCACAGATGTTTTTGTCACTCCAGATACGATTCGCAAAAATGGCCTTCGCCACGGAGCTTGGATCGTCGGCTTTTCAAAAGAGGGACCTAGAGGACCACAACTTGTTGAAATAACGACAGTCAACGGTCATAAGCCAGAAAAAGCCAAGAAATTCCCACACTTTGACGAACTCAAAGCAGTCAATCCCAATAAACGAATTTCAGTCGAAACCACACCCGAAAAATTCACTACTAGAATTGTGGACATCATCGCCCCCATCGGAAGAGGACAACGAGGCCTGATCGTCTCACCTCCACGTTCTGGAAAGACCACAATGCTAATCGACATAGCCGAGGCTGTCACCGAAAACCATGAAGAGACCATCAAGCTCATCATCTTACTTGTCGACGAACGTCCTGAAGAGGTTACTGACATGAAAAGA
>JAVCKV010313265.1:0-14127 GCA_032274145.1 Herpochondria borealis
TGGTCATCTGAGGTTTTCAACCGTCCCCAGTACAGTAAAAGGACTTTTTTAAAAATAATGATCCATTCACTCCCCATCGCGAATACAACGTAGACTTTGTGTGAAAGGATGTAGCAAAACAAAACGGCACTCGCGATAGGGAGTGGTCAGGATCCATCAAAAACAAAAAGATATGTTGGGAAGTCGTCGCGCTTCTCACTATTCTCGGAAGTAACCATGACCAGATTCAACAGCATCCTATCATTATCGGCGGCATTGCTCCTCACTGATTCGTCAGCCTTTACAGCCCCTCATGGCCTCAAGTCCAGCCAGAGCTCTTTTGTGACACCTTCTCTGAAAGAATCATCCGCACAGCGACGCATGTCTGTGGTTAGTGGCGACGACGACGACGACGACGTGGGAACATTGGGTACCAGTGAATCTCGCTTGACTCCAGAGGGCTATGGCTTTTCGAGCCCAGCCTCTCGTGTTTTAAAAAAGGCCAAGCGTGGCACTGGCGCTTATCGAGCGTCAGCTAATGATCGTGTGGTCGATGTCATTGCAGCCATTACATCAGCTCAGAATAACTTGGATGTATCACTTGTTTACGGAGACAATGATTCGCTTATTGGACTGTTTACAGAGACGGATTACATCAAGGTAAGGCCTGTACAATTTGGTAGCTTGTAGATTGCTCCATCGACTGTGTCGACTGTGCTTTTCGACTTTCTGTGCTGACCATGTCTGGTTTGCCTAGTTCTCTACGGAACGCGCCAAGAATGCAAACACCGAGGAAGAAGCTGCAAACTACCTGATCGCACCCGTGTCTGACTATGTCACTTCAGCGTCCAACATTATCACTCTTGCTCCAGATGGGACAGCAGGTCAAGCGATTGTCGCCATGAAGACGGCTGGTGTGCGCCATCTTGTAGTGGGTAGTCTCGATAACGTACAAGGTGTCATTTCCATGCAAGATGTCATGTCTGTGGTACAAAGGGACGAGCGCTTGTCTCTCGAGTCCCTTGCCAAAAAGTACCCAGGTATCTCATCACCCATGGAACAAATGTCGGAGGAAATCAAGGAGCAGGCGAACGACTTGGCGAATGATCCTGAAACTGCCAGGAAGGACCTGATTCGTACAGGTACAGTCATTCTCAGTGTCGGTAGTGTGGGCCTCTTTCTCTCTCGGTTGCCCTGGCTGCATGAACATGCAGACCTGGCCATGATTGCTATTTTCGTCTTGGGCTACATTGGAATCATCTTTGAAGAAGTATTTGAATTCAACAAGGCTGCCGTTGCCTTGTTGATGAGTACTGGAATGTGGGTCACCTATGCAGATTACTTCCAGAACCCGGCTGGTGTCGCGACAGAGGGGGTATTGGAGCAATTGAAAGAACAGCTTGCGGAGGTATCAGATATTTGCTTCTTTTTGTTGGCTGCCTCTGCTATTGTCGAAGTTGTCGATTCTCATCAAGGATTCAAAGTTGTCACCAACCAAATCAAGACCAATTCTAAGAAGCAACTGTTTTGGATTATTGGCTTCTTAACCTTCTTTCTATCTGCTATCCTCAACAACTTGACCGTCACCATTGTCATGTGCTCCCTCCTCAAGAAGATAGTTCCCGTGGAACAAGATCGCAAGTTGTTTGGTGCCATGGTTGTTGTTGCTGCCAACGCGGGTGGTGTCTGGACTCCCATTGGTGATGTCACAACGACCATGTTGTGGATCAGCCACCAGCTGTCGACTGTGCCAACAGTAACGGAGCTCTTCTTTCCGTCTGTGGTCTGCTTGGTGGGATCCCTAGCATTCTTGGTGAACCAAGTAGAAGAGGATGAAGATGGTGTGGAATCGGCTCTTCCAGAACAGACCGAGCTGGCCCCACGGGGCACCTTGGTGTTTGGGGCTGGTATTGCTTGTCTCTTGGCTGTTCCCGTTTTTGCGGAACTCACTGGATTGCCACCCTACCTAGCCATGCTGACGGGTCTTGGTGCCATGTGGACTCTGACAGATATTATTCACATGGGAGAAGAGGAAGAGGAAGGCATGAAGGTTCCCGCGGCTCTCAACAAGCTGGACACTGCTGGGATTCTCTTCTTCTTGGGCATCCTCATGTCGATTGGAGTCTTGGACAAGAGCGGTCTCTTGAAAGAGCTCGCTGAATTCTTGAGCAACAACTTGCCTTCGTTGGATATCATTGCAACAGTCATTGGTTTGGCATCTGCCCTCATTGACAATGTCCCACTTGTCGCGGCCACAATGGGCATGTACGATGTGTCGGACTTTCCCACAGACGACCGACTCTGGCAGCTCATTGCTCTTTGCGCCGGAACCGGCGGTTCCATCCTAGTCATTGGTTCGGCCTCGGGTGTCGCCCTAATGGGTTTGGAAAAGGTGAGTTTCCAGTGGTATGCAAAGAAGGTGTCGATTGGTGCCGCCGTGGGGTACTTTGCCGGCATTGCAGCCTATCTAGCACAAAATGCAGTCTTGCACGGAGGGTCGTTTACAGGGCTGGCACCAGAAGCTGTAGCGATGGTGGATGCTGTACAACAGTCTGGAGTCATCTAAAACTAGAGAACGAAGAAAAGAGGGTTTCACGTTCAATGAGATGATGCATGATGCGGGTTAACAGAAGGCTAACATGTAGTAACCAAAGTAGAGGCTACCTATGTGATTTCTGGAGGAGCAGTATGTTGGTGACTGACATCCTGTACCACATGCAACATGCAGCGCAGTTTCTTCGACTATGGGTATCAAAATGAGCTCTGTTCAGCGGTGGGTAGGCACTACAGGCATTCAATTCGGGAGTGTAGGTGCGTCAGTTGAACGAATGGTCACACATGTGGCGGAGTTGCACGTATCCGGCTAGCAAGGTCCTAGTTGAAGAACCCTGAGGGGCCTGGTCGAGGAGAAGCATTGGCTTCTTGTCCTTTATGGTTAGAGTAAATCATGCGGTAATCGACCCCGGCAGCGACTTGGGGGACGAAGAAACCTTCGGTTAAATAGCTCCAAACCGTGACTGCAGTGTCCCGTGCGATACCTCATGCCTCTTCATTCTCCGACGCCTTCAAAGTTTCTTCCGCAGTGATGCCAAGAGCTTTTAAAGTGCCCGCAAGTGCTATGGTACATCCACGCAAGGCTCTCAGTCTCCTGCCGATCAACTCGTGACTCCCGTCGGAACCAATCTCGCACGAAAGTCAAAATGACATGCTATTCTAGTCTTCAACCTAACTTAACAACCACGGTTACGCATAGCAACCACAGTCAAGTGTGTCTCGATGTCGTCTACCTGGCACGTGGAAACCGAGAACAGAGTCTTGGGCGACGTAAACATCTCGCAAGGCATAATTGGTACGAACTGGCTCGTGTTGTTGGAATTGGTGGTGACATCGACACCAGAGGACGCGTTCAGCAAAAAGTGACACTGATTTCCCGTGGTTCCGGTACTAATGCCCTTCCTAAGTGGCAACGACCACGCAAGACCATCACAGAACCTGATTGGAGAGTGTAATGAGCTGTGGATGTCCAATCCGGTCACCGTGCACTTTTGCGCTCTACAATTGTGACCGGGAGACCGTCTCCAGACGCTAGATGTTCGTGGCCATCTGGCTTGCACCGACAGTACCACCCCCTGCCAAAGGCAAGTTCATGCCAAGTGTGAGTCCCTTGTCACACACTATGTCACATGGACCACGTACTCCTTGGCGTACTGTTCACATGCACGTTTACTCACTACTTTTAGCACCTGCTTATGCTTAGGGGTACAAGGTGCCCCGAGTTTCCACTCACGATCTCCCAATGCTGTAGGCTAAGCTACTTTTGATTGTAACGCGAACATGGGGTGAGCAGGACCAATAGAGATGGGTTATAGACACTTTGCCGATCGGAGGGACTTATTCAAACGAGTTTACCTTGTGGGTTGTAGTCGTGCACCGGCTACCAAATCAGAACCTAAAATAGCGTGACCCCCCGCGTCCTACCCGCTTGAAGCAGTCGGTCATCGGAGGGGACCTAGTTTCAAGATTCGGATTGGTGACATCGTGGGTGCAGTCACCAACTTCTCGATCTCATAAATTCAGCTTCCTAATAAGCCACATTCGAACCTTAGTCGAGTCACTTGTTTCTAGCATGAACATCGTTATGGAACCGTCAGGAGAGAGCACCGCCTCTCATGGTCATATGCACGCAGTACCACACACGTTGAAGGAGGACCTAATGGTCTCCAATCTTTATACCATGTCTATTCAGCTGAATGACGACAGCAACGATCGAGAGAAAGAGCAGACGAAGTCACAAAGGCGCCCGAAACCTCGCAACGCCTCTTCCAGCCGTCGGGGATCTGGTTCTCACGCATCTCGTTCTATCGGCCGTCAAGGTTCTGCGCCTTCCCAGACTTACCGTAAGCTTTCGGGTGGCCACTTTCATTCCAAAGACAGAGAAAACTCAAATGTGAAGATGGCCAGTAACCAAGTTCGTCGATCATCGGACACCTGCCACAGGAAGCCTTCCTTCTCTAATCGCAATCAAAGCAGTGAATCGCTTGCAAAAACGTTCGAATCTGATTCCACCGATGACACGAAAAAGTCCGAGGTTTTTGCTAATACAAAGAACCAGCTGCAGCAGAGATCAGAGAAATTCTCCAAGGAACACATGCCAATCGAAATTGACATTGATATCGAACAGCCAAGCGTCAGCAAAAAGCCCGTCGACGACTTTACTAATGATCCTCACCCAGCTCTCGAAACCCCGCTCCTCTATTTCATGCTTCGACGTCATCCAAAGCTTCTCTCCGGTATCCAGGCCTTCTACAACTTTCGCTGGGACGTGGCCTATCCCATGCAAAACCGTATCCCCTGCAGTAATTTGCTTCGCAAGATCAAGATCATTCTTACATGGAGCGAGCTCCTCCTCCTGTTACCATTCTTTGGCTTTCTAATCATGGGAACAATCTTCTCTTTCGTCGATCCAAGCGTCTCCATCTCTGGTCATGCTTGCCGTACTCCATTGATCTTTGCATTTGTCACTGCGACCAGGAACTCCATATTGACCTTCTTTCTTGGGATGCCAGTTGAAAGAGCCATCAAATACCACAAGCTTGCTGCCAGACTAGCATATTTCAACAGCTTACTCCACACCTTTGTCGCCTTCAAGTATCCAGTCACTGAAGACAGCAGCAGTAACTTCTTTGCCTTCCTCTTCCAGGACACCATCAACATCGGCGGAACGATGTTAGTGTTCTTCATGACAGGCATGATCATGACAGCTCTTCCATTCATCAGAAAGAGGTTGTTTGAGCTCTTCTATTTGGTCCACATCACTTTTGCGCTCTTCATGATCGTAGCTGCCTTCTACCACACGGGCTTCCTCGTGCCTGTGCTGGCAAGTCTCACCTGGGGTCTTGACGTCCTCATTCGAAAGGTTTACATGCCCTTCTTTCGATACCCAAGGAAGGCCAAGCTGGAAATCATTAGTGACACAGTTGTCGAGTTGTCCTTCCCCAAGCAAGATGGGTTTGACTTCAATCCTGTAAGTCTACGTCCCTTGTTTTGGCCACGTGACTGAACCACGATAAACGCTCACACTTTTATATTTCTTCGATTGACAGGGTCAGTACATTTTCATATGTGTGCCGAAGCTGGGAATTCTCCAATGGCACCCCTTCAGCCTCTCGAGTAGCCCCAAACAGAAGATAGTAACCCTTCATATTCGTAAGGGTGGCAACTGGACGACGGATCTTTATTCGCTGGCAAGCGAGCAGCCGGAGATTGACATTCTGATGGAAGGTCCCTACGGGTCTGTTGGTGTCGACTTGACCAACCCGTACAAGTACCAAACAGTTATGCTGTTCAGTGGTGGGATCGGGGTCACTCCAATGCAGTCTCTTTGCAACTCTCTTATGTACGAACACAACCACGGCATGAGGAAGCTCCAAAAGCTCTCCTTCGTGTGGATTGAACGAGATCCTGTTGTCATGCCAGAAGTCGATGTTGTCCGCCGGGAGAGTATTCGTTGCCTTGAGTCGTGCGATGACTTCGATTTGGAAGAAGGTGGTGGCAGCGGCCCCGTGATTATCAAGCCACCTTTTCGCAAAGTTTCAAGACGTGCATCGCTCGACAGCATATCTGCTCAGTCTGATGCTGACGGCGCAACTAATCTTGCAACGCAGCTCTTATCTGCGGTGCCACCCGGTCGCGAGACAGACGAAATGTTGGAGCAGTGCTATCAAAGTGGAGATTTTGATATGTGGGATGTAGACGAGGCTGATGAAGAAGATGCCGAGTCCGAGGCTCCAGTTGTTCCGAAAGTGCGTCCTGGGCTGCAGCGAAACAGCATGAGTGTTACCTTCAATGTTGATAAGCCTAATGCTCCTTGGAAGGCTGGCGATGAACGTAGCGTCGACCAGTCCTTTCTGGATCAAGCGTTCGAAGCTCAAAATCAAAAGGAATCTCCGCTCGACCTCCAGGTCTATCTGACTAACAAGAAAGTGTCACGTGCCACCAAACGACGCATGCCACCTTTTGTCACTATCGGCCGTCCCGACATTAAGAACCTCTTTCGCGAAGCTCGCCATGATGCTTTGCGGAATCATCAACCCCGTGTGGCTGTCTGTGTTTGCGCTCCGCTTCGCATTGTCGACCTTTGCCGCAGGGCCAGTGCAAAGTACTCGGACCGTTACGTTGCGTTCGATTTCCACTACGAAGTCTTCGAGTAGGGAATCAACCGGATCTCTCACGAAGAATAACATAGACTTCATGTTACATGTTCAATGTCTCACTTAGTTTTAGAAGCAAGAATTTGAGTGTCAATCTTTTTCACAGCCATCACCGTAGGCCTGCGACTTGCTGTCATGACCTTCGGGCAACGAGACGGTTTCACCGTGGTCCACGGCCAGCCAACGGAGCGAGCGCATAAAACTGATGGATTGGATCGCGCCTATCGAAAGTGGGAGGGTTGAGTTTCTTCACACTGGGCAGCAGCCGCTGTCAGAGACTGGGCTGGAGTACATCAACAGCCAGACACCATGGCTTATTCTATCAAATGAAGTGTACAGCTCTTTATGCTCGGCATGTTCGGTGTGGCCCTTTTTGGATCACCGCGGTGAAGATTCACCCCCCGCATCAATTGATTTCAAATTTCAGCGGGTAGCCCGAATGTCCATGAGCAATGGAGGATTTCCCATAGTATTTCAGCCACTCCCAAGTAATCTGCACGTAGTAGTCCGCCAGTCCCCAAGTGCGCTTGTAATCACTTCTTGAAGAAGATGAAGCATTACAGGTATAAGCGCACTGCTTCAATGAGCCATTGCCATAATATGGTTGACCCACAGGGCGCTCCCCTTGAAAGTGCAAGAATCCAACTCCATACCGCCGCTTCGCAATAATCTTGTGCGCAGCGTGTTTAAAACCATGTCCCAGGTGACCATCCCATTGCTCCGGCAGGTTACCGATTTCATCAGGGAATTGCTTAATGAACTCAACAACCAATGACTGGTCCCCACCATGGGTTATGTTGGGCAGTGAGTCAAGTCCATCCCAGAAACGCTGAAATTTGGCCATATTGAGGATCATAAATCCACTGCAAGGCCAACGAGTCGCCAGTTGGAGCACTTTCTCTGAATCCATGTACTTCCAAATCTCGTTTAAATTGGTCATGATCACAACATCAGGATCAAGATATATCACTGAACCAACGGAAGCTGGTAAGACCGTGTAGGCGAGCAACCGGAAGTATCCACCAATTGTTACTCGTCGATCCATTTCATTGTTTGCTCGGATAGCCTTTCGAATGAAAGCTGCCCACTCCTGTATCCTCTTTTCAACATTGTACAGGGTAATTGTGATTTGATGGCGCCATCGACTGTGCTCGATACCAAACTGTCGCCGTATACGTGCTTTCACAGCCTTGAGCGCAACTTCATCCACCACAATATGAATGTGCAAGTTAGCATCCAATGGAGCATTGAGAAGGATTGACTTCATTGCAACTGACCACTCATCAACGAGAGCGCTAGATGCCCCTTTCAGCCCGAACATTACATTGACAGTATCATTGAGTGGAGGAGATGCTTCTCCAATCGGAGCTCCCGAAACTTCTGCTGTAGCATTACTTTTGATCAACTCGTCCAAAGACCTAGACGCTTCTGCACTTTGCTCAGTCGCAGTCACAGTAGTTGGTATGGTCTCCAACCTGCCGCTCGTAGTCACATTCACAAGATGGAGCTGAGGAACCAACATCGCCTCTTCCTGTGCTGAGACCACAGACCATTGGGTGGAGGCACTCGTGCTGAGGAGGAGCCAGTAGTTGGCCATTAACGAGAGTCCCAGGAGCACCTGCGAAATACTCCATGTTCGTTTGGCCCTCTCTTCACCGTTCTTTTGAGGTGATCGAGAATCAGAGCGGGGCGTATTGCCATTCATGTTGACTTAGTTACTGAGTGTCGTCTCTTCTCCTCTCCTCTACAATGTTATCTGGAACAAGAGCATTCAATAGCGAAGGGCAACAAGCTGGGGCTCTCGTGTGATGCTACAATAGTGGGGGTTGCAGATACGAGGGTGCAACAAGAAAGTGCTTGTGTTCAAGCAACATCAACAGAGTGAGTGGAGTCAGTCATTTTGACCATTTTTATGCCCCTTGAGGTATCTTTCTAACCGTTTTCGTTATTATCTTTGAAATTTCCCAGTTCAAACGAACCATATTTCTATTATTAATATTAGTTTGTGTGTCCATCATTGTTCTCATCCTGGAGACTATCCTGAACCTTGCTCCATTCTAAAGACATTTCCCGTGAGCTTCTAGGAGATTCCGTTCAAGTGGAGCCTGTAGGTTTTGCCAATGGCTTAGTCAAAGGCTTCTTTCGCATAAGGTCACCACAAGGACTTCCTACTCCAGCAGGCTCTTCACCAATGAAAGGTTCCCATCGTGATAGTTATGCTCTGTATCAACATGATCCCTTGACTTGAGACACGATGCTGGCTTGCTCGTATGATCAGACACACACGCGATCTACTCACGAAGTGATGTGAGTGGTTCTTTTGTAGTTCTTTTGCGATCGGCGCGTTTGGCTGCCACCGGTTCAATGACTTGAAAGCGCAGCGGATATCCAGCTTGCCCGAAACCTATGGATGACTTTCCATAGTATTTCAACCAGTTCCAATTCACTTTCACATAATAGTCCGCAAGCCCCCACGTGCGCTTGAAAGGCTCCCTTGCATTACGTGTACTATTGCACTTGAAGGCACAATGCTTCAATATCCCGCCCTGGAAAAACGTGTCTCCCCTCTTGCGCTGTCCTTGAAAGTGTAAGAAACCGACTCCGTCCCGACGCTTCGATGCAATCTTGTGGGGAGCGTGTTTGAAACCGTTTCCAAGGTGCCCGTCCCATTGCTCTGGAAGGTCGCCGACCTCATTGGGAAAATTCTTGATAAAATCAACAACTAGTGATTGGTCTCCGCCATGGGTTATGTTGGGCAGTGAGTTAAGCCCTTCCCAGAAACGATCGAACTTGGCCATGTTAAGAATCATAAATCCACTGCAGGGCCATCGGGTCGCCAGTTGCATCACCTTATTCGAATCCGCCAATTTCCATATCTCGTTCAGGTTGGTCATCACCACAACGTCAGGATCGAGGTATATCACTGGACCAACAGAGGCTGGAAGGACCTTGTAGGCGAGTAATCGAAAGTAGCCACCAATTGTTACTCGATGATCCATACGATTGTTTTCTCGGATTGCCTTTCGAACGAGCGCTACCCACTCTGGCATCCTCTCTTCAACATTGTACACGGTAATTGTGATTTGATTGCGCCAGTGACTTCCCTCAAGACCAAAGTCTCGTTTGACTCGCTCCTCAACAGCATGTCGAGAATTTCGACTAGCTACAATATGAATGTGCAAGTTAGCATCCAAAGGGGCATTGAGGAGGATCGCCTTCATTGATACTTCCCACTCATCGATGAAGGACCTTTCTCCTCCTTTCAGCCCGAACATGATATTGACAGTCTGATTGGCCTGGGCAGACGATTCTCCTATCGGAGCTCCCGAAATGGCTTTCACCATAGCAGTCTTTGTGACGTTACTCTCGTCCAGCGAACTAAGCATTCGGACACTTTGGTTAGCAACCACCTCACTGGTCGGCATCATCTCCGATGCCATGCCCGTTTTCGCAAGAGAGAGCTGCGGGACCAAGAGTGCATCTTCCGGCGCGGAAATCACGAACCAAAGGTCGGAAGCTCTGGTACTGATCAACCAGTAGTTGGTCAATATCGAGAGTCCCAACAACACCTGTGAAACACTCCAGCCTGGTTTGAGTCTCTCGCCGGTGTTCCTTTTGGGTGATTGACCCCGAGGAAGAGAAGCGGTGCTGTTCATGTGAACTCAGTCGCTCCGGCTGTGGAATATAAGGCTAAGGAAAGACCAAAGGTAGGGTTCAGTCTGCTCCAAGTTTGTGCTGCGATGCGACCAAAACAGCGACTACTAGCTCTAGATGACTGGCTTATTTGGTCAAAAAATTGAAAATTTGCTAAATTGTGAGAATGACTGACATGAATTTGGGTGTTGTAACTAGAGTGATTCACCCGAGTAAATTCGTCTGTTTTCGCCAGGTTGTCGATTTTGATTTGGTATGTCTTCGTATGTAGACTAGCTACACGTTCCGAAGAACCACTGTTGAGGTCATACAGTAGAAAAAACTTGTCCACCAAGGATCCAAAACCGACAACCTGGCGAAAACAGACGCAATTACTCGGGTGAATCACTCTCACGTTACAGCACCCAAATTTGTGATGACTGTGACTCCACTGCACATTCAAAAAAGACTAGACAAGCTGGCGGTATTGCAAAGGATAGGTTCAATGGTCGATGCTGCAGACTGCTAGACTCGCGGCTCGGTTTGCAACTGCATCTGCGAAGGCGCCTTAGCTTTTGACCCACCCAGCCAACTCAGTAGATTGTTGTACGTACTGTATTGAGTCTTCTCGAATCTCAACATCTCGTTAGTACTCGAGTATTATGTTATGCGTCTCTGTTGAAGAAGCGGTAGTAGTGGGAGCAACATATTGCTCTACGTGGGATCTTTGGCTGAGTTCATGCGATTTCATATGAGATATCAGATAACTGCTAAGCAGAGTGTATTGTTCTCTGCGAGACATGATTTTGATGGAATCTTGCAAGAATATGCCTTTGTATTGTTCCGCGAGACATGATTTTGGTGGGATCTTTGAAGCGCGCAAGAATATGCCCGGGGTCTTGGTGAGAAACGAGGGCATTTTAAAAAGTTAATAGAAGCAAAAGAGGAAAAATACTGTAAGAAAGTTGTATGTACAACGGCCTGCTATTCTAGAACAAATAGAGTGCAATTATTGGTAGACGAAGACATTGATACAATGCTTCTACGAGGTTCTCACGCATCACATCTTTACGCCTTTGTAGTTTGTGCCTCTTCCTTTGGTTGTTCGATATCTTCATTGTCTTCCACTGGGTTACCTGCAATACTGACTAGGTTGATGCAGTATCGGTTGCCCTTGGCATCCGGCAAGTTGTGCCCCAAATGTGTTCCGTGAACACTGACGCATTCGCCATTCTTGAGGCACCGCACGTAGTCCCAGTTTACTTCCTCATCACGAAAGGATGGCCATCCATGAGTTTTACTCTCCTTGATCCACGCATCCCAACTACGATTGACTGGTCCTGTGAAAAGTGGCTTTCCAGTGTTGGAATCATAGAACGTGATTGGTGCCTTTCGCTTCTTGGCTTCATTGGCTGCACTCAGAAACTGTCTTTTTCCACCTGAAAAGTATCCTGCATGTTCGGCCAAGTGTCTATTGTAGTTGCAGATTCGGTCAGCGGTCTTGAAATCACAACCATATCGTAGATTTCCTTGAACTGGCTTGCTGTACGTTCCATGCCCCTTGGGGGCCATGATTTCGTTCGGTCCAACGACTGGATACGAGTTCTTGTCCTTATTCAAAATTGTTGTGACGGGGCCAGTGTTGACGACTGCTGCTGACGATGATGATTGTGTGCATCCCATGATTGACTGTTGCTGTGGTTTCTTTTCTTGTTCTTGTTGCTTTTTTATGAGACAGTGGTGAGGAGAGAATGATGGAGGCGCGACCATCACTGCCGCAACAGAGGGAGTGTGACTCAAGCAAGCTCTCAAGCAGGATCGCCGAGAATAGCTCGCGCGGAATTGCTGCCACGCGCGAGGCGCGTGTCAATGTCTGTCTGTCCGATCCGAGCATGCGTAAGCTGGTCGAGCGCTCAAAACAAGAAAAAAAAGGTTCCCGCTCCAGATCTATCCGCCTGAAAGTGCTTGAATTTGGCCTTTGGCCTCGACGATGACCAAGAAAGATTTCGGATTGCTGATTTGAGATTGAGTTAGTCGTCGTTCAAGTCTTCCCCCATCTCAGCTACATCCTATCGCCGCCCCCACCTCCCCCGTCTAGTCGCTGCAATCGAAAAAGCCTCCAGATACACAATGCCAATCGCGTGGAGTCCCATTTTCGCTGCGGTGTTCTTTTTCACCGCCAGCGTTCTGCGTTTGATCAACTACATTCTACACCTCAACCGCAGTCACTACGACGATCAGGCTCAAAGGGAGCTTGATCCGGACTACATTAAACTAGAATGGAAGATGCGTGAGGACAATAATGCTCTTAATTCCTCGGCAAACGTGTTGAATGCGATCGCTTGGGTTCTCTTTGCCATTCCCGTGATGCAAGTTTCTTGGGTACTTTCCAGAGGAGGAGTCCGCAAACCTCGTGTCCATGGTGCCATGGTAGGATTCACTCTTGCTGGTGTCGTGACCGAGTTGGTAGCTCGATTCTTGTTGTTTGGTGCCAAGTCGTCTTCCTTGTGGCTGGCCAAAACGTTTAACCTAAACACGTGGCTCCCAGAGAGTCTCAACTACGCTGAAAGGGACGATATTGGTTGGAGAGCTCTTGAGGTCAACTATCGAGTTATTCGTGGCTTGATTACCTACGTCGATGCCTTTGAATGGGTCAGTCTATTCATCGTGTTGTGCCTCATTTCGTACTCGGTTGGGTCCATGCAGAACCGTGTCCTCAATATTTGGTGGGCTCGTTTTGGTCTCTTGGTGGCGTTCTTGTGCCTCTTTGACTTGGCAGCCGCGTTGCTCCTTTTGTTTGATCGGCAAGATTATATTAAATTCGCAGTGGGAATTGGCGTTATCAACATGCTCCTCTTCCTTCCAGCGTATCTCATTATTCTGGCCTACACTCTCCCAAACGCACTTCCGCACTACCAGCCAACTACAACAGCGGAACCACGAGCTTGAGGAATACTATAAATATCAACTAAAACTAATTGTTTTGTATTCGTTGCTTTCCTTGACAACAATATAATCAAGAGAGTGGTGCGTGGGGATGGCAGTTTCATACCACAACGCATCGCCCAGCCGAGGGCTTCAGCCCCATCACGCCTCCGCGCCTGACATCTACGTCGATTGTAGGTCTGCACTCAGCAGGACTGGAAGGCTCTCTCCACTGTTTCCCATAATCACAATTTTGCTGTTGGGCGACTCGGCTAATTTTTCAGTGGCCTGAATTCCTTTCCACATGAGCAGGTTCGGAGAGACTCCCTCACTGACGATGCGCTGAAAGGCTGCAATTCCCTCAGCCTCAATGGACTTACGGTCAGCTTCTTGTCGCTCCTTTTGCAAGACAAACTCCATTCGTGCCGCGTCTTGTTCAGCCTTGGCCTTGAGTTCAATTGATTTGGAGAGTTCGATTGGAAGCTCAACATCCTTGAGCAACACATCTTCAATGATGATTCCGCGAGGACCCAAGGACTTGACCAAATCCTCCTTGATGGACTCTTGGATCGCACTACGCCCAGAAGTGTAAAGTGCCTTGGCGTTAGATTCTGATGTCAGGCCGCGAATGGCAGATGACGCTTCAGGTTGGATCAAGATTTTGGAATAGTTGATGCCAACGGTTCGATATAGATCACCAGCTCTGCTGGTGTCAACTCTGTAGAGACTGCAGCGTGGAAACCACAATGTGAGTACACAATATCCACGACGAAGAGAAAAATCATGCGCAACCAGAAAATGCTTACATTGCGGTATCCAGCTTCACGCTCAGTCCTTCCTTGGTTGGAATCACGTTTTCTTGCTCCAGGAGCTGCGTCTT
>JAVCKV010313376.1:0-14125 GCA_032274145.1 Herpochondria borealis
TCCCAACTGGGAGCCTGGCGCAGTCTCGATGTGATGGATGTTTCCGACAACGAATTCGGAGGTGTCATGCCTGGACGGTTTTGCGAACGCCCTGGGCTAGTTCCGACTGCTGATTGTGCCAATAACGAAATCACGTGCGACTGTTGCACGTGCAAATAACGAGAGCGCCGCAGTGGGGAAGAAACAGCCGCAAACACACCCCTTCTGTATGTTGGATTCAAGTTGACATTCCTTTCATAGGCACAGAAATAGATATGCAATCATGGATAGTGCTGGTCGAATGAACCAAGAGGCAGGATCAAGGGTTGCTACGTCGATTCTAGACACAGTCAGTTCTAGTATCGTTGATACGCTCTTCCTGATCCTATGTGACAGACGCACGCACGGAGGTGTTCGAGTACAAATCTGGACGGCACACAGAGACTCTGGAGTCAATTAGGTGCTGATTTGAATAGGCTGAGCTTGTCAATTCTTCCAAGAATAAAAAACGACTTCAAACTGCTATAGCATACCTTGTGCCTCCACGAGCGGTTATTTGGTGGGACCTTATTGCGGCGGCCTGATTGACTTCAGTAGACGCTTTCACCCATAGGCTGCGCGTGAATGAGGCTGCCACCTAGAAGTTTGTTGATCGCACAAAGTTTTTGGTATTCATTCGAGGCAGATGTGTTCTACTTCAGAGACTAGAAGACAGAAAACCAGTTATACACACCCAGTACAGCAGGGACAATCCAGTCCTTGACAATCCACCACCAACGTGTCCAGGTCCGGCAAGTCGCACACTTGCGACGGCATGACACCAGTCAAGTCGTTTCCATATAAAAACAGAGTCTCCAAGGCATTTAGATTTCCCAACTGTGTCGGTACGTCCCCAGTTAGATTATTGTTGTACAACCAGAGTTGTTCTGAGAGGCGAAATCAAAAATGTGAGTATACAAAGACGAAGCTCACACGCAAGTAATGCACGCTTCAGCAACGAGCCGTCAGACTTACTAATCAAGGTCAAATCTCCCAGAGTCGAGGGTATAGCTCCCGTTAGCAAGTTGTTTGTGGCACTCAGCGATACCAACGTAGCGGGAACGTCAGAGGGTATAGTGCCGGTAATTTGATTGAAATCAAACCAAAACTCAAACAGGAGGTCCATGTCGGATACAAAGTCGAGTGATCCCGTCAGATCCGAATCTTGCACATAGAGAAACTCCAAACTGGGCAAGTTGACCAATGCACTGGGCAAGGCTGATTCATAATTGTTGTACCCCATGGCAAGGTACTCCAAACTATTCAAACCTGCAAATGAAGCATCTTCGAGCGGACCATAGTATAATGTATGGGAGCAATCGTATTCGACTGTAGACAGAAAGCAATCCATGAGCCCAAGACAATCTTACAGCAATCAAACAATCACAGATTCACATTGACACGTACTCAAGTTGCTCAGTTTCGAAATTTGCGTCGGAACGCCGTCGTACGAAAAGTAGGTACTTCCATAAAAGAGGTACTCGAGTTGCGTCAAATCGCCCAACCAGGCATTGCCGGCATTGCCTTCATTCCAAACGAAATTATCAAACAAGTCCAAACGCTTGAGCGACGACAGCAGTGTGACTTCTCGTGGAAAGCTCCCCGTGAGGCGATTTGCGGGCTATTATAACACACACTGTTAGAAGCGCTTGGCTGACAAAAACACAAATGCACACTACACAACATACTCACCAACTCGATTGCTTCCACGTCCCCATCAGCATTGCACGAGATTCCAAACCAAGTACATTCCAATGTCGGCGTCAACCACCCCGTCTCGTCCGCCCATGGGAGTACAACTGGTCCCAAATCTAATTCAGTATATTGATGCGAGACTGCATACGTCGCATAGTAAACACATGCGAGTGCATAGCGTTGAACGTAAAACTCTTGAGTGAGCTGTCGTTGCGCCAGTTGACCTTGCAACCACTGTAACGCCTTTGATTGATAGCTCGTCGGGTCGTCAAATTCAGAACCACCAAAAATGGCAATCGATCGAATCACTTCTTCGACTTGAGACAGGACAGGAGAAAAATTGGTGGGCGCTGGTGTCACGGGAGGATTCGTGGGGGGCATCACGGGTGCAAGTGTGGGGGTTCGGGTTGGAGGCGGTGTTGGGGGATTGGTGATTGCGGGTATCGGTGCAGGTATCGGTGCGCGTGTCGTCGGCGACATGGTTGTTGGCGACATTGTCGTGGGGCGCCGCGTTGGGGCGGGCGTGACTGGAGAACCGGTCGAACCATCAGGGGCAACCGTCACTGGTTGAGGGGTCGGAGCCTTGGTGGTTGGGGCGGGGGTAGTGGGGGCAACAGAAGGAGTCTGGGTGACGGGGCTAACGGATGGCATCCATGTTTCACCGGGGACAGTTGGTTTGAGAGTCACTGGTGCTTTCGTGATGGGTGCTAGGGTAACTGGAGCCGTCGTCGCTGGAGCCAAAGTAGTTGGAGCCGACGTGGAGGGTGACCCCGACGGCGCCCTCGATGCTCCCGGTGTCGTTGGACTGAGCGACGGCGACACGGATGGCTGGCTTGTCGGGGGTCGTGGAGTTGGTTGTGGCGTCGGGGGTCCTGTACTGAATGCCGTCGGAAAACCACCTCCTATTTCAGCTTGATTGGTGCTCGAATTATTCTTATCCCGCCGCGACAACACCAGCCCCAAGGTTGTGGCGACAATCGCGACAATCAGGAGCAGAATGGCCGCAATCTTGAAGGTTCGTCGTCGACGATCAACTGTTCCTGTCGTTGATGTTGTTGAGAAGGTATGATCATCCGTCGTCATGGTACTACTGCAGCGAATAATGAAGCGTCCTGTTGCTACTCAGGAGATGAGTGACCAACACAAAGTTGTGTCAGTCAGTCATGACAATGAAGAGAGGAGGAAGAACGATTGGATTAGCGTTTGCCACCACTCTTGTCGTCATCCAAGATTGAAATCAAAAACGGAACCAGTAAACACTCTACTGGAACACACATGTATCAAATTTGGGCGGGAATATATTCAGAATATTCCTGATCGTAGAGTTTTCCATTCCCACTTTTGTATCTAGATCAAAAGACACGTATATAGTATAAAAAGGCGAATAACCTTCCGTACGACCGAACGTACGGAGCTCGCAGCTTGCCTCCGAGGTACTGATAAAGTCCCCAAAATTATGGCGCACGTCGCTCTGGATCAATTTCAAACTGAAATCTGCGCGCCATCCGATCCGCTTTCATCATTGTCGTTCACACCACTATTACAGATTCATACATTCATTCACTTCTTTCATACACCACGCCCCCCTTGACCCCCCCACCATGTCGTCGTCGGAAGATACAACCACCCCCACCAAGACGTGCCACATTCTCCCCTGTTCGATTGACTATCAAGGCAGAGCACCGGTTCATGTCTACTTTCAACCCACGACACAACATCACAGAGACTATGCGCAAGCTCACTTTCGTGGACGCAAACTCGTGGCCCCACCCACTCCACAACGAGTTCAGGGCATGATTCTTCTCAACAACCCCGTAAAATTTGATGCCATTCAAGAATGGCATCACGAAGAAACCTTGGTGGGCACTACATCGCGTGTGGATACAGCCTTGGCGTGGTGTCGAGTCAGTGCGGCCGTTCATGGTGATGACGACGTTCCATTAGAAGAATAAACCATGTGCGGGGACAGATGCGGAGAAACAAATGAGTATTTCAATCTTTAAATGGAGGGCACAATGCAGGGAAGAGCCACGGGTGGAAGAAGGCGCGCAACACCATGTCTATCTCTATCGGAGGCTATGGTTGATCAAAACATGTTTCATAGAGATTGTCAGTGTACTGGATTTGTCTAGAAAACTGTGACATAGTGTAGTCAAAGAGTCTAGCTCTCCATTGACAACCTCTACTCTATCCTCTCGTCCATTCAAATTTTGAAGTGGATACTACTGTATTGATAAGCAACAGTAGTTAGTAGTGGAATTACCCTGTTCCATTATCAGACAAGACGACAATCGTTGAAACAACAGACCCTCTACCGCCGGAGCAGGTGCTCCGCCAACCGAAAAAAGCCCCAAGTCGACGTAGGCTTAGTATAGTACCAAGTCAGTCAGAATGGAATGGAAACTGCTTGGATTTACGCTACGTACATGTTACTGACAGGTATATTTTTTCACGTTTGAACAAACTACTTCCATTGACAAAGCCCAAGGTGGCAAGTGCAGGATTCTACCATCGGTTAAACTGTAACATCTTGCAAGCTAGGATGAGATGAGCTATTACGTTGCACATTGGCATACTGCATTACTGCACAGTGTCCAGCTAGACTACTCCAAAATTGATGTGCTAGTAGAACTAGCTAGAAATACGCGCCAATTTCGAAATTTGTTTCGCAGGCGCGTTTCAAGCCTTGTTATTGGTCGATGATATTCAAACGCCACCAAGGGCAAGGGACTAAAATCCCGCATCCAATGCTCCTCCTCCTCCCAATCAAGTAACAGCAATGAATCAATCATCCATCACCTGAACTCTGAACAATCACGTCTTTCAACAACAATATCGGATGCACCTTCCACGACTTCTGGGTCAACCGGTCCAAAAAGCGACTTCCGAGAATGGTTGCGATGCCACTGATGCCAAAGGACTCTTTGACGATGGCAAAGAACCCAAGAACACGATTCTTTTTCTGGCAACTACTGTAGAGCTCTTTGCTCGTGCCGTTGTCTACACAGAGTATGATCGAATGATGGCATTCAGTGCTGGGCCGCAGACTTTGGCTTGACCCTCCCTGAGAACGCTGAGCTGACCGTCAACAAGAAGAATTTTTGGGCGTTCACCCAGGAAACCATGATGAAACGTGTCAGGGACTCTGCTACGGGTATCACCCCAGCTGCCTTGGTTGTCTTTCAAACCATCTCTGAGGGCCTCATCAAGGCCACCTAGTACATCGAAACGCTGACCAAAGGAGGAAGTTCCTCCTGGAGTCGCCCACTGGCGTTCATGCTGCACTTTTCGAGCTGGAGTGGAACGAGACCACTATGGAGGAATATGACAAGGATTATGCTTGTGGCGAGGATGATGAAGATACAATTGACGAGGAAGATGACGAGCAGCGTAAAGTAGACGCCGACTCAGAGGAAGAAGATGATGTGTAGTGTTGTAAGCACTCTGTCACATACCCTTGTTTAGCTGGATCTTTTTCGTCTAGAAGGCGCCAACTATCATTGCTTCTACTGGAAACACAGCGCTTATTCTCGAGAAAAGGGATGCTCTCTCCATGCGCTTAGCAAGATTTGGGTGGTCTGGGGACTATGTGCTACTGCTGGTACCCCCGGTACGCGTGATAGTTGGTCCAGCCGAAGGCACAACGTGAGCTTCTCCGCGACGGAACTCGGGCATTTTCATCATCATCAAAATAAGGTACAATAATCTACCAATGTTGAGAACGTCACTGCTTGGCATGAGCAAGATCGGAAACTGAATATCAATATGTGCTGGAGGAGGGAGCGGCAAGAACAAATAGCACGAGCCGGAACTGCTATTGGTTCGAACGGGGCACAGCGTACAGGATACTACTATTTTCAGGTCGCGGAGCTGCTACTCGAAAACAGCCTAGCTACGACCCTCTAGCTGACCAAACGATACGGCGAGACTAGTGCATGATTACGCAACTACCCCCGCGCCTGTGCGACGCCGCTGGACCGAATAGCGCGCCCAGTGGTGTGGCGACCAAATTTTAGTGTTGTCGCCTGATACGGAACGGCATAAATCTACTAATCGCACGGCACGGATTGCAAAAGCGCATTGCCAATACCCCGACCACAAATCCTCGTTACACAATAGCATGTGTTCCCCCGACACGGGTTCTCTGATATATTGCTCTTGATATGATTAGAATGTGAGAGGAGTCTTGCTTTCCACAGTCTAACGGAGGAGGGAGTTTGCCGACCATCTAGACCAGCATTACTAGTCGGGAAGATGAAATTGCTCGCAGCATGACTATACTGTGCTATTAGCCCTCCACCAATGATTTGCCCTCTTTCTCCACAACCAGTACACCAGGAATTTAAGTACGTTCTCCTGGATGCCGCTTCTTGCTCTATGCATTGCATTTTAGCATATGCATCAGAATTTATGGAGGCGAAGCCGATGGCTACTAACTTTGACGATCCTCTAAATGCTCGGGACACACAAGGTCGAGGCGACAAAACCATGAATGCATGGAGACGAATGAAGGCGCCGCCCTGCAGTTTGGCACGAGTGTTATGCTAAATATGGCTATTATCCTCACATTGCAGGTTGAAATCAGTGGTTCAAGTTAACTTTGCCTTCCGCGTTTTGCACACTTGCAGAGGTAATTGCTTCCTTTGTGTGTGCCTCGCAAGGAGCGAAAGCTGTGACAGCCTAGAATAATATCCACAAAAGAAGCAGTATCCTCGCACGGCACCGTTATCGGAGACAAGAGATGTCGTCTAGCCAAAAGTCGAAGGTGAGACTGGCACGCATACTGTATCTTTTGGATCTGCCTGGAGGTGAGGTTTCTTGCCAGGCAGAAATAGAAGTCACGCCAGCGTGGAGGGTTGGAACGTGTTACATATGATAGGGCACTTTGTCTAACATTTGCAAAATGTGGCTCACAAGGTATCGACATTGTATCAAGTACTTGTTCAACAGTGGACTACAGTGTCTCTCCGCTCCATATGTGTGGAAAGAATGCAAAGTAGCATGTTCTTTTTATGTTGCAGTTTTGTGCAGTATCTTGATATTACATCGCGCCAAAAAGTGAAGGGGCTTTGCAAGCACCGCCAGCGTTGCTAACCGAGCGCTTGTGAGCATTGCTTGCCAATGTCAACTCCTTGCCGGCATAAATGCTAATCAACGTATCTCAAATCCTAAAGCCCAACCAGAGCCAATGCAGGATTGCCCAGCCCTGCGATGGGCAAGTACCTTCGAGGCTCAGCAGTCTTGCCATGCCTTCTTCCCAACTTATTGTCGTCGGCATAAATACTAACAGCACATCCCAAAACTTCTGTTTGGCATTATTTGGTATATTCGAGAAGCCTCGCCTATTCGCAATGTACCATGTCTTCTCTCGCTTACACAGCAAGAACAGCAAGTCCTTCTCTAGTCATTGACGAACAATTGTTTGAGGACGACGGAATAAGGGATGATACCTTTTTCCTGGTTGCACCCCAACAGCTACATGTACCATTATCAGAGACACGCTTCGCCTGGCGTAACACCGCATCAGAAAGAGCACCAGAAAGAGCATCTCTTCGTTTCAACCAAACGCCTTATCATGACGACGACGATGACGACGGTGAACGAAATTTTATGGGCTTTTCCGGAGACGACGACAGTGGCGAAGACGTTCTCGCCAACAGCTGGCCACCATCAAATCGTATAAAGCTACAGATGAAGCCAAGATGCTTGGATGCGGAATGGCTTCGAGTTGGCACTTCGTCTACTGTGGGGAGATTTCCTTCTGAACGTGGTAGAAGAAATGGCAATCCCAGTGAAGCGCTTTCTACTGTTCAAACGTATGGTCTAAGGACGTCATTACTGGAGGCAAATGATAACATGATCTCTTTGCGCAATGGCCCACCTCCGTTCATCGCTGTGAGGAGAGATGAGACTGCTCAATTCTCACCACTAGATCTAGATTACGAAATACCATTACTGTAAACAAATAGGACACCATGACTCTTGTTTCTTCTCCAGTCGTGTTAGCCTCGTTGGAATCCCACGCAGCTCCGGTATTTATGATAGATACGGCAAGTAGCATTGGCAAATGCCGCCGGCCGTGATCGCCATCATGGAGATGACTCGACAACTAATTTAGGGCCTGACCAACAGAACTCGTGTCGACCCTCCAGTAGCACGCTGAGGCCCTAGGTGGACTGTTCTATTCGGAGAAATCAT
The DNA here is from genome assembly GCA_032274145.1 of Herpochondria borealis. Taxonomy (NCBI): domain Eukaryota; phylum Rhodophyta; class Florideophyceae; order Ceramiales; family Ceramiaceae; genus Herpochondria; species Herpochondria borealis. Next base: position 7,912 of record JAVCKV010313376.1, read on the forward strand.
GGAGCTATTCAATTTTTAGAATGCATGTAGAGCTCAACCTACCAACGACAGTGCTGCAGTGAGCACCCTATACTACTCCATGACCTCAACCATGGGCCTAGCATCCATGCTTGTAGCGTTCTTGTTCCTGTAAAGAAACTATAACTACATACATTCCCTCAAGTTTTTCATAGGAGCATAACTTATAGCAGCTCTTGTCTGCCAAATACCATTGTGCTCTGGCTCGACGGAAGGATTCTAAATGGTGCCAGCGGGCTACATTGACATCTCGTATGTAACTTATAGCAGCGCTTGTTTGCCAAATACCATTGCGCTCTGGCTCGACGGAAGGATCCTCAATGGTGCCGACAGGCTAAATTGACATCTCGAATTTATGTTGTCCTACGCCAGGATCGATCCATATCTGTTTTGAAGCTAGTTATGACAACTAATACAATGATAGAAGACATGCTAGAGCATCCTTAGCGATGCAATCCGATGCTTGAAGTTATATAAATAGACCGTATGGTCACAATGCGACCTAAGTCACCATTTTGTCCACATACGTAGCACATACCAAGTGACCCGTACGACCTACGACACCAAAACCGTCCTCCACCATGGGAAAAAACAACCGACAACGACGATCAGGGGCTCCCCCCAAGAAAAGAAACAAATGTATCAGCGTCAATAGGCGCTTGACGCCATCATCGAAAGGAGACAGCAACGGCTGAACGCAACTCGTCGTCTCTTAGCACTGCTGTGGTGGTCACAGCCACTCGTGACCCAGGAGAAACACCGATCCGCTCGAATGTTCAAGATGTCAAAAGGAAGCTCACATACGAGGACAAGACCACGTCAGACGATTTCCCTTTCACAGACGACGAAGGATACACGTATACCAGACTCCATCGACAAAGAGGTGAACACGACGAGATCTATCAGGAGAGGATGAAGATCATGCGCTCTGAATTCAAAGAAGAAGATATTGCCATTATTGCAAAAAGAGATGCACAAGCAGTGGGGACAGCAGCTAGGAAGAAGTTTGATGAAGCTATTTCCCAAACAGCGGAAGAAGCTCAGGCTGAGGATGAACGCAAGGAACGCTTGACGACGAGAGGGCATTGCCACTGATGATGACGAAGAAATGGATGACGAGAGCAACAAAGAAGAGAACAAGGAAGATAAACACGGAGCAGCCAATGACAATGAAGCGCTGACCATGAGGAAAATAAGGATAGCGACAACAATGAGAAGACCAACGATAAGGACAAAGATGACGAAACAAACGAGGATGAGAAGGATGCAGGCAAGGTTGGTGACGAGGACAAGAAGGAAGAAACTAGCAACACCAAGGATGGAGAGACAGAAGAAACCATTGACACAACGGAAATGGATGAGGAGGAAATCGAAGCCACTGAAACGGTAATCAATAGGCACTTTCCTTGACTTACAGGCGTCACTCGAAGAAAATAGTTCCGACGATACAATTTGAAAGTGACAGTGCCACCAGCATTGGACGCAAACGTGAACCTCCTTGAGCAATTCCGCTCGCTCCTTGCAGTTTAAAACTCGGGCGGAGTGCAAACAGAAATGTCAAACGATTGTTCGACATTATCTCAAGGAAAACCCCAAGGCGGACACCGTGAGAAAAACCTTCCAAGACAGATTGGCAGAAGCGTTGGCAATCCAGAAAGACTCCACCAAAGAAAAACAACTCAAACAGTCACGACTGCGTGAAATGCAATGATTGGTAGCCCGACAAAGCAAAGTGGTACGACAGAAGCTCCGAGTTGGGGTGGTGACATTAGTCACAACGAAGGACGCTACGGGTTGATTGACAGATGTCACTGGAAAAATCAACATTGAACAAGTCCTGAATGACTCAAAACTACGCCAAGTATAATCAAACCACCAAAACGGCCTTCATGACCATTAGTGTCGGATTTCAATTTTCTTGGCATTGGTGAGGCAGCCCAACATGTCTTGGATGGCACCTACAAACCACCAGATGGAGTGGACAAATATGCCGAGTTGTTCCTTCAGTATCTCGCCCAAACGGCCGAGGAGGCCAAAGGTGGCGATCTGCAAGCCACTTGGCTGGACACGGAAACGTGGAAGAAATCTTGGACAAGGGGAGTTTGAGAGCACACTTCCAGTGGCCCTTTTCTTGCATGCACTTTGGCTCCCTGATGGCCAGAGCCAAACATGAGCTGGTTGCAGAACTTGACACTATTATGACCAATATCCCACTCATCCCAGGATATTCTCTGGAGCGCTGATGCAAAGCAATTGATGTGATGCTGCTAAAGAAACAGGGACTGTACTTCTTGTTGAACAAGTTACGCACCATTGTCTTGTTCAAACCTGATTTCAATTGACTGAACGAATTAATCATCAACTGACACCAGAACACCAATACGGTAGCAGGAAATACCACAAGGACATTGACCAGGTGGGCAACAAGATCTTGACTTCAACATCCTCCAACAACTATGATGGCCGGGTGCTCTATGTAGCAATGGTGCCAAGAGTTGCTACGACCGGATCGTTCATGCCATGGCATTGGTATGCATGCAACGAAACAACATAGCAGAACCTGCCATTGACTGTATGTGCACTGCTATCCAGAAGTTGGAACATACGATCCGAACTGCCCACGGGACTCCGACAGCTCTTATACCGAATCATTGTGGGTGGCACCGCTACAAGGTGTTATGCAAGGTAAAGGCGCTGGTCCTTCAATTTGGGCCATCGTCTCATCACCAGTCCTGGGCATGCTCCAAAGCAAAGATTTTGGTACATTCTTCAAGACAACTATTACAGGCAAAGAGGTACGATTTGTTGGCTATTCTTTTGTCGACGATACCGACTTGGTGCAGATGGCAAAGGGCAAACACGACTCTCCTTGAGTCTATTGTTGCCCTGATGCAGGATGCAGTGAACACACGGCATCCACATCACTAGCGGTGCCATTGCTACAGACAAATCATACTGGCAGCCGATTGGGTTTGTTTGGGAGGCAGAGCAATGGTGGTTGGCCAACAAGAAGAAAACACCGTTCGAAATTTCTGCACTGGATCACACGGAAAATGCCTTGACAAGTTGGGTCCCGACGATGATACCAAAGAAACCCTAGGCACATATGTGATGCCCTCTAGAACTATGGAGGACCAGGTGGAGATCATGGTGGAGGCATCCAAGAAATGGGCAGACCAGATCAGAGCCGGGAAGCTGAACAAAATGGATGCATGGCTAGCGTTGAAGACGACTATCTAGAAGACCCTGGAGTATCTTCTCCTGACCTTGACCTTGGACTGCCAACAGTGCACAACCATTATGCGTCCAGCACTATGGGCTGGACTCAATGCCATTGGTCTATGCGCTAACTTCCCCCAAGCAGTCGTGTTTGGCACAGAGACATATCAAGGCCGGGGTCTCCTGCATCTTTACACCATCATGTGTATTGCTCATCTGGATGACAGGATCACCCACGGCCATCAACAAACCATCACGGGCCACCTCTATCAAGCCAGCATCAAACAATGGCTGGTGGAAGCAGGAGTTGGTACAGACATTTTTGATTGGGGCTACCAACGTTTCAAAGATACTAGCTAGTATTACTCATGGGTTGGCTCAGCATATGTCCAAATGCTTCAAGCTCTCCGGGATCAATATGACGATAAGACGAGTTAACGACTGCTACCTTATGCAAATGTTCCTCGCGAGAAAATACAAGGCGCCCACCCTGGCTAATCAGAATCAGTATCAACTCCACCTAAGGGTTACCACCCTCTCGGACGTGACTACTGGAAATGGGAAACGGCTCACCGTTAATGCCCTCAACAGTTTCAGAGATGACACCCAGCCAACGTACTACGCTTGGTCGGTCCAACCAAGACCACCAAAGGTGGCATTAATCCTCTGGATTCAAGCTCTGATGGAATGTTTCACCAACCACTCCTAACAGCTTCGGACCCCCTGGGCCCGTGGACTGACCCAGACTCAACATGGAATTGGTTTACGGTGAAACACAGCAACGCCTCTTCCAACAAACAGCCCACCATTGGCAACTCTGGAGACCGACATACTGGCAACAGCAACGTTGCTCCACTCAGTGATTCCTACCCACTGACCAGATAGTGGTTTTATCCAATACGGCACAATGCACAACAATTTCCACTCTGGGTCGTTCGTCCAAATCTCTGGCGTTAGCTCTGCACTCTGACAACCTGTTGAGGCCCCAGTGGCATCTCAGCATGCGCCTTCTGGATGACAAACAGTGGATCATGCAGGAGGTGCAGAATGAGGATGATGGCGTGATCTTGGCAAGTGCTATCATGAGGGATACTACCGCCGTGGCGGTCAGCGACAGCTCCTTTAAAGAGGAATTTGGCACCTCAGCGTGGGTAATTCAAGGCGCCGACAGTACTGGTGAGGCAAGGGGTGTCAATATCGTACTGGGGAACCCAGAGGATCAAAGCTCCTATCGCTCGACACTAGCCAGCCTACACAGTATCATATCGTATGTCAACCAACTCTGTGCACATCACGATATATCAGAAGGGTCTATTGGAATCGGCTGTGATCATGGCATCGCAGCACTTTGATCTGTCTTTGGCCCTTGGTTCATTCACAGTTGTATCAGACATTTCGATCCGATCACCACCATTCGGCGACTGATTCAGGATAGCCCCATTGCTTGGAGACACTGACACGTCAAAGGGCATCAAGATTTTAAAAAAACCTGGAATTTTTTGATCATTGGGCACGACTGAACATGGAGGTTGACCACCATGCTAATGTGTACTGTATTGAAGCACAGGAAGCGCAACTGCAACCCTGCCAATCTTTTGCCGGCAAACCCTGGTCCATTTGGATAGATGACCAAAACCTCTGCCAAGACGTCAAGTCCCAGATCTACGAAGCCGTCCACGCTACCAATACCAAGAAGTACTGGACAAGAAGGAAAGGGCCACGAATGTCCTCCAATGCATATGACTCTATAGGCTCTAGCGACTGGCCTGCCAACCAGAAAGCAATGAAAGCTGCCGCCTTTCCAGACGTAGCATATGGGTGTCCAAACACACAACCCAGGATCTGTTCGGTAGTGAGAAATGCTAAACAATGGCACTTATGGGACACTGACAAATGTCCCCGATGCGGAGAACCCAATGAGACGGCCTTACACGTGTGCCAATGTCGAGCCCCAGCAGCTATACAACAATGGAAAATTTCCATGGAAAAACTGACACACACTCTCCACAAACTACACATACACTTGGATGTAAGGAAACCTGTCTCACCAGTCATGTCTACCTCCCCTTGCCTCAAGGAAGTAGTCGCCAAACAAGATGCCCTCGGTTGGCAACACTTTCTGGAGGGCGCCTTAGTTACTGGGTGGCAAGAAGTCCAGGCGATCCACTACACCAGCATCAAGTCACAACCGACCAGCCTATGGTGGATATCAGCCCTTATCTGTAAACTCTGGGACGTTGTATGGGACCAATGGGAACACAGCAATTATGTACTCCATGAAAATGACAACTTTGACACCATTGACGGGGTTGAATCTGTCAAATTATCTTGAATTTATGTTTTCATACACCAGGATCCATCCGTATTGCATCACTGCTGTTTTGAAGTTAAGTATGGCAACTAATACAATGATAGAAGCAGAAAAGTATTTCTCAGGATTATGTTGATACTTCTCAGGATTATGTGGCAGTGCAGGAATCCTGTGGGCACCAAATTGGAACATAAGAGCTAGTTTTAGCATGCTAATCTAGAAATTCCTATCTACCAGTCTAACCATAATCAGAAGCTAGGGCTTTGCTTCACAAGAGGGAATTTAGATTAGGATTATCCTACTAGATTCAACCAGTTGTCCGAAAATCGTCAAACCAGCCTTGTTTGTGTTCAAAAATTCCCTCAAATTGTCATAATCCTGACACGTACTGCCATAATCCTGAGAAATTCTTGACAGTGATAGAAGACATGCCAGCATCCTGAACAGATGCAATCTGATGCTTGAAGCTATGTAAATGGTCCCCAAATCACCATTTTGTCCAGACAATCCTCGGCACTTGCACATTTTGCTGGACTAGCAGGTACACCTCTACTGATAACATTGTTATGCTTCTTCCCCTTAAAAGCTGCCGGGTACAAGTTTTCTGTGCTTCAATTTATCAGCTGGGAGGAATCGAAATTACTTTTTGCACAAATGCGCAGCACA